>VDFB02126519.1:132337-231326 GCA_007258455.2 Sequoia sempervirens
ATCTTTTGATGACCTTGATCCTTGCAGTGAGATGGATTCAACAACTGGTGAAACTCCTCTACCTAGTGCACACTTGATGGAAGTGGAGAATGGATTCATCGATGCATTCATAGATTCATTCATGATGGGGAATGAGGAAGAGACACACCTTGATGGGTTAATGCAAGAAGATGACTCTACTGATTTAAGTAGTGAACAAATTCAAGCAGATAACACACTTAAAGATGAGATTGCCAATGAATCTGGTGGTCAAAGACAAGGGCTTAAATGCCAAAATGAAATCTTAAAGGAAGAATTCCAAGTAGATGGGCAAATCAGTCAAGTATTCCCTGAAGAAATTCATGATGGGGTACATTTGGATGAAGTAGAGGAATGCCAAGAAAGCGACCAAGAGGCTATCTCAGAGGTTGAATCTCTTCAACATAACGAAGAGAATGAACTAAAAAAGTGTTTTCCTAACTTTGACTCTGTGCATTGAAGTGAGTTTGAAGGAAATCCTTGTTCGCCATGTGCCAGTATCCCCAACATCAATGGTGATAAGCTGGAGGAAGATTCTCAAACCCTAGGGGATGACATGTTGCAAGAGAATGTTCAAAGTAAGGATTCATCTCACGAAATTCAGAAAATTTTTGACTCTGTGCTCGAGATGAATACAAAGATGCTGGTGAGTGAATATCGTGACTACAAGCCAACCTTGATTCATTGGTGTTCCATGAGCTGAGGCCTCATGAAGAGGAGATCATACACCACAAGTCTACATTAGCAACTAGAAATCTTCAAAATCAGGTGGTGTCCTTTCATTATCCTCTGTGTTTCAATGATTTTTAGTTTGAATATGGCATAGAGGATAGTAAAACATGTTCGTGGGTAAATCATGACAAAACTGAGAACCCACAACTGATAATATTTCAAGCTTTATTCCCTTAGAATGAACTTATTGCATATAAACTTCATATTTCTGAGTATAAAGATAAATTTGCTAGGTTTAGAATTGTGTCTAGTAAGCTAAGATTGTTGCACATAATGAAAAATCAGTCAAGTCAATGTACAAATTTTTACAGTCTTGTGTTTGCAAAGCTTAGCTTTGGAGTTAGTTTAGGATTAGGACTGGTTAGTGTTAGTTTTTGGTTTAGCTAGTTTCCTTTTGTTCTATTTTTATCCTTTTCCTGTTCCTTTGGTTTTTGTAGATAGTTTGTTTCCCTGTTTGTAAATATTCTGTTTGTTTGTAAATAGTTGGCTATTTGTTTGTGTGTCCTTTCCTTTTGGGCTTTCTGTTTTGTTTTATGCTTTGGGGGTTTATCTATTTCTTTCCATATTTAAGTAATGGGTTGTTATCTGAAGCATACTTTGGTCATTTGGAGAGAAGTGGTTTCGATATTTTCAGATCTGTTGATTGGGTGATTTTGTCCTAAACTTTTGTTTTATGCCTGTTGTCAATAAAAGTTGTGGAAGGTCTTGAAAACAAGGTGCCAAGTAAATAGCCTTCATTAGCTCTCCTTGAATCTTTCACAAATCACCAAGATCATCTCCTCTTGTAATGGTATATTTGTCCTAGGATGACAGTGTTGTAAGATTTGAGTGAAAAATCCGATTGTCCAAGTGCTGTTATGAGGTCCATGGTAGTTTTCAACCCATATCAGATATTAAACATCTGAAATATTGAAAAGAAAAAGAAAATTAAATGGAATATCTGAAACTTCAAAAGAAAAAGAAAATAATTATCAAAAGAAAAAGAGGATTCAATATGAATGGGTGATTTCAGTATCTCTACTGGGGCTATGGACGCCTGACTGGCAGTAGAGCAATGTTGTGAGAGAACTAGAGGTATCTCTATTGGGGCTATGGATGCCTGACTGGTAGCGGAGCAATGCCCAAGATATCATTGCTCAAAAGGAAATCAACTCATGTAGCTCAAATCTTCCACATTGTTGTTCAAAAGATGAAAAATTTATGAAAGGATGATGCACTATCAAGCACACACATAGATTTAGGGGTAGCTAGTGCTGATTTACATTTGAGATTCTAGCTCAACTTTGCTTGTTATAACTAACCCAACTGGAGTTGTGATGTTCGTAAACTAGGAGTTCTGGGTAGCTGAATCCTTCAGCCTCTTGAAAATGGTTAAACCATTTTCCCAGCCAAGTCACAATTTCTTATGCCTTGCATAACCACCCCATTTTGAGTTGGAACAAAATGGGTCCCCCTTTCTCTTTCTGGTTTCTTCTTGCTTTTGGTTACTTGCCTTCCCCTTGGTGGTTCCTTCTATTTTCTTCCTGAGTTGTCTACTGGTTCTGTTAAGTTTGGTTCTACCTCAGTTGGAATTCGGGTTTTCTCCTGAGTTCGGGATTTCCCATCCCATCTGGATTTTCCCGGATCTTGCTCGAACTCCAGCTAAGCGTTGTTGTTCGGGGATTTTTGATCCTCGTTGAATTTTGCATGGACCGGATTTTCCCGATTCTTCTCTCTTCACAGAAATCCATCCCATGCGGATTTCCCTAGAATCTGATGGAATGTGAAGAAGTATGGAGTAGCAGGGCTAGTTAATAAATGATGATGTATTTTATGATTAATTGATGCTATTTTGAGATCTCACATGTTGTTCCTTGATTGATAATGATCATATTAAGTTTCTAATGGGTGTTTTCATGTTATTCCACTGGAATCCGCCTAGATCAAAATTTTCTGAAATTCCTCCCTATCTTGGATTTCGGGGGTCGACCTAAAACCTGAACTGTTTGTATGATCATTTTGTTCAAAGGTTTAACAACACTTTACTGGCATAGGATTCATTTTACTGATGATTTTCATTAATTAACTTTTGTTGGTGTGATCTTTACTGTGATTTTCTTTGTTGAATGTAGGATTAAATCACACGCATGATGATATTTGCTAGGGGAGCTCAGTTGGAATGTATTCCTTAGTCTGGTTGGTCACAATTTACCTCTAAGAAGAAAGTCGGAAAGACCTTGCAGATGTCTTGCCGACTACCAGTGCATTATGTCGATAAGCATCTGTGTTTCCTATTGGCAAGACCCCAGAGATGTCATCGTGAGTGGAATTCATATGCAGGCATCTATCGGTAAGATATTTTTATTGTTTTGGCAACTAAGGAATTCCTACCAGTGAGAGAAATCATCATCATAGAGAGATCTCGGCGAGGTCTCAATGTCTCACCAACCGACATCAAAAGGGATCCATATATCAGCGGGGAGAAGTCTTGTCGAAGGCTTCATGTCTCACCGACAAGGCACCAAGTGGGAATTGTTCGATATGAGGTCCTGCAGTCTTGCCAACCCAGAATGTCCCACCAATAAGAAAATACATCAGGGAGAGAATGAGATTAACATAGTGACAAAGAAGGTGCTTATGGAGATCCCTCGGTGAAGCATAATGTATCTATAAGACATCTCCCCGACAGGGGAATGTTATGGCAATGAAAGTGGTGCGAAGGAAAGCATATCGGTATGACCCCTGGCCGATAAGCATGGGTCTTGCCGAAGGGGAGTTGCATTTGGCGAAGGATAAGACCTTCGACATGATGTCTGGCCGAAGGGATGATGTCACAGCGACAAAAGCGGCATCGGCGTAGTGATCTGGGATCGCTATGAGGTCTCAGCGACCAAGTGATGTCTTCCCGAAATGATAGGAGATTGGTAAAGGATAACGCTCTCAGCGAGAAGTCTCACCAACATGAGGAGATCACGCCAAAAAGGCCGAGCTCGAGGAAACTGAAGGAACTCGGGGAGACTATGAAAAAATGGAATGGGTTCGGTAAGATATCTTGCCGACCCGATGATGTCTCCCCGACATAAAGAAGTGGGCTCACCGACAGAATGAGGACTTCGCCATGTGGTCTTGTCGATAGGCTAAAGTCTTGCCGATAACGGTGGGTTCACAAATGAAAAAGAGATATTGGTATAACCAAGGGGAGCTCGCCATGACCTTGTGCCGACTAAAAAGTCTTTCCGAAAGGAAAATGAACTCCGAGCTAGAGAGAGGGATATCATCGCTGTGATGTCCTACTGACGAGCAGCTATCTTGCCGATGTTCTTTTGAGCTCAATATGACTCCCACAGTTCGCCGAAATGTCTCACCGACTGCCCCATGCTACCCCGATAGCTACTGAAGGATGGGATTGCATTGGGGAGACACCAATGGTGTCTCACCGACATGCGATACTATTTAGACCACTTTTGACCTCCTGAAAAGCTCGCATGGCATATGCCCAACCAATCAGAGGAAGCCAAAGAGTGATTCATTTGTCCCTTTGACCGATTGACTATTCTTGGGAAAGAAGGCCAATAGGATGTGAACTAGATGGATTCTTTCTGAGATCAGAAGGTGATGGATCAGCTCAGGTGATAATGCAAAGGTCTAAGGAGGCCCGATGGTGCTTCTAGGAGACGGTCAATGTGCAGAGAGTCTAAGACATGAAGGAAGCCGAATGAAGAAAGGAACTGTGACTCACAGGGATAGCTGTAGTGACCACCGCTAGGGGCAGATTAGTATTAATGATGATATTCTGAGCATTCAAGGTGGACTGCAAGAGAGTTCAAAGATGGACATGGAGATAGAAGAGTTAATGTTGCAGAAGAAAAAGATCTACAGATCTTTCCCATAAATCTTTCATCAGCATGGACAGCAGGGATTCGCATTGAATGCAACATTGACTCTCCTCAAAAAGATCTAAGAGCTGACTCTCCTACAGTCTGCAGATATTTTGTAAACCCTAATACAAGGGGGGACAGCACATTCTTTTTGATGCATTCTATAAATATGGCATTCTTGCCTCTTTGTAAAAGGTTATAAGGGGTAGAGTAAAAATTGGTTAGAACTTCCAAGTTAGAAAGTAGTAGATAGACAACTTCTAGTTAGTAGAATAGGAATAGGGGGGGATAGAAGCTGAGCCTGATTCTTTGTAATAGGAGCTTCTTTTGTCTTCTTGAGTAGAAGTTAGATTCCAAATAGACTAATGTATCTTTTAGTCTTCTTAGTGTAAATGGAAACAACTTGGAGCTACAAATTTTCTGTACACTGGTGATTGTGCCAGCTTTGTAATTGTTGTTTATCTGTCTTACTGATAGTAGAAGCAACTAGATCTTAATCAACTTCATGTTGTGTTCCAGAATGGTGTTTGTCTTGAATTAATCATCTGATTTAGGAGGCTTTCAAGGAATGAGTTTGGTTTTTATGTTTTGTTTGAATGGTAACCTGCAATCTACTGTTGAAATCAGCACTGTGAATGGATGAAGTTGTGTGTTAGTCACAAGTTATTTCTTTTCTACAGTCTTAGTTAGGAATTCCTTGGAAGGTGATAGGTCTGGTTAATTTGGATGAAGTATCATTCTTTTATGTTCCAAAGCCCTGATCTATCTTTTGTTGTTTCTTTAAAAACCCCGGTTAGAGTAGATTTAAATTTATGTCTACCCCCATAACAATCTAAAATCTCAACACTAGCAGGCCCCTTGAATATTACTGTTTCATTGACCACTGAGTAACATCAACACAGTTGAGACGCAACTACAAAGACCTTGGGAGCTAAGACATCCATGTGTTGTCTTTCTCTTTCAGGAGAAGCAGAGTAGCAATATTCTGTTTGCATGTTGTTGTGCCAAGACACATGTCAACACATACATCAACTGGTAAAACAAGACCAAAGGGTTGGTTACTCAACAAGTTTCAATGGCATAAATCATGACTTAAAGGAGTGAGAACCGACACAAGGGGTCACCCGAGAAATAAAACCTTGGCAAGGATATAAATCAAAGGGTTTTTCAAATAATACCTAAGTAAACTAAAACCCTTACACAATAATAAGAGATAAAACCCATAGTCTTTTAGAACTAAGCAAGACTTTTGAGATGGTACATGAAAAATTCTAATGGGTTCCATTAGACTGGGCTTGAGGTAATTAGTAGATCTGAGCTATGTGATGTGGTAACGAAGATTTTTATGAAGTGCAAAATAGAGAAGTATTTGTCCCATGAAGGAGGAGGCCATGAAATTCCAACCATTATAATTTGTATTTAAATTAATGAAATTAGAGTTTTCCTACAATGGTTGTTTATTGAATGATGAATTGAATCAACAATTTTTTTCTACGGATTTATTTTGTGTTTGTGAGTGGGTGATTGGCAGAGGGGTATAGAACCTTCTTGTGTCAATTTGTATCAAAGTCGGTAGTCCTAAGACTGGAGAGGATCCTCCAGGTCCTACGAGTGTTGTGTGAATAGATCGCTGATCAAGAGGCATTTTGTGCTTAGAAGAAACTATGTGGAGCGGTTGAGAAGAAGCTCAAGAAGGATGTTGCGAGTAGAGGATTTTTGAGCAGTGGAGAGTTGAAAGCTGTGACAAAATGTTTTTTTTAGATTAAGAGTGATTGTAGCAAACAAGATGTGTTGGGTTGTGAGGAGACTTGTGCAGATACTATTTTGAGGGTAGTATTGGGAGAATGTGGAGGATGAAATGATTGAAGTGATGGGAATGATGGTTTGAGGAAAAGTGGAAAAGAGTGTTGGAAAGAGTGAGAGAAAAGTGGTGAAGAGGAGTGAGATGAAGAAAGAGGATAGCAGAAAAGAGTATTGAAGCCTGAATTGGATGGAGAAAGATGAGAGAGAAGCCCAATGGAAGAAGTTGTAGTATAAACATTCCATTAGGAAGGCATGATGAGAGAAGAAGAAATGACTGAAATGAGTAGCGAAGAGGTCACAGTAG
This sequence comes from Sequoia sempervirens, assembly GCA_007258455.2. Lineage (NCBI taxonomy): Eukaryota > Viridiplantae > Streptophyta > Pinopsida > Cupressales > Cupressaceae > Sequoia > Sequoia sempervirens. Next base: position 139,052 of record VDFB02126519.1, read on the forward strand.
ATAACAAAGGTGAAGTAGATTTGTTCATGCAACTATTGGTGATTGAGGAAGAATGGATGTTGAAGCTCATTGGTGCAATGAAAGGAGGAGAGTGAGATGTTGCAGCTAACGAGGAGGCGGAAGACGTCACATTGAACTTTGATGTTGTAGCTAGAAGTGAAGATGAGGTAAATCAGTTGTGTGATGTTATTTCATTTTTGGATGTAGTAGTGGGAGCTAAGATGGATAAAGGAAAATATCATGTAGTAGATGTTGTTTGGTTGTGTATAGAGATGGTTGAGGGTGTTGTAGGATTTTGGTGGAGGTCAATGGTTAGAGGTGGGTTTGAACCCACGAAAGAGGAGAGGAGTGTATAAAGTATTTGGCGAAGGAGGTTGGGTTGTGGTGGACATGAGTCCATGAGGGGAAAAGGTAGGAAGATGTGTTGTTGGAAGGAGGTAGTGCGTGTTCCAACACGATGTTGGAAAAAGAAGAAGAAGAGTTGAATTTGAACACTTGGACATCACAGGAGTTTGTTGCAGGTTGATGGCAACCTGGAAGAGTAGTGCAATTACTCAACTCAACCATTGTGAGTCTATGCTCATAATATTTCTGCCCAACATGTCTTGTGTAGGATCACATGGGTGGATAGGCAATCAGCACCAACCAAAAATATTGTTGATGTTGTTGTAGCTAATGATTTGGCTGACATGGACTCAAATGTGGAAGCATAGACCTTGAAGAGTCTTGGGCTAAAATTGAAGTTGGGGAAATTAAACTTTATTGTTCCTTTCTAGTTTCAAAAGCCAACGTGGGATCTTGGTAAAAAAAATAGCAACATCAGAAGGAGGATTGATTAGGAAGGGGAGGAATTTACTTGGCATATGGAAGTTTAAAGGTCATGGTAAAACAAAATTGTGCAGAAATTAAAAACTCCAAGCAACTGAGTCAAGGGGAGGAAGAAAACTCATGCAATGATTTATATGTGAAGAAAATGTTGATATCCCAAAAAACATCACTATGTTGGAGGAATTATAGTAAATGCATATTTGGCAAGAAGGTTGTGTTTTGGTGAAGGAAGGTTATGACAAGGATTTAGATTGAATTCCAGTGTAAGATACAGAGGCATGAAGATATTGGAGGGGGGTATTAGCATAATAAGGGAATAAATATAGAAGTGGACACATAAAATCATTGTGGAGGGTGTAATTTAAAATTTAGATTTGCAAAAAAATGAAACAAAAACATTTACCAAGCCATGCCATTGAGAAAATGAAGATTAAAAGGAACCCATTAAAAAGTCAGCATAGAAATCAAAATGTAGTTTTAAAAACCAAGAAAAATTAGGCACCAGATTATGGGAAGATAGAAGGCCATGCTAAGAGATTACAATTTAAAATCATTTGAATGCATAAAATACAAGGGTGGGTGAGGCGTGTAGAGGGATAAGAGAGGTTGTGTGGAGAGCTATGCCTTTGGACATGGAGGAAAAATTGACATTGTAGAATGAGTTCCTGAGAGGCTTCATTAATTTTTTATGGAGACCATGTTAAGATGGTGGTGAGGTAGGTGATAAAGATTGTAATTTAAACCCATTAAAATGTAAAGAGACCAAAAGGGTCATGAATGCTAGAGAAGTGTGAGAAACTTAAGTGTAAATCAACAAGTGTTTGAGAGGTCAATAAGTGGTTAGAGGAGAAAAGGTAGAATGAGCTTGATGTAATGAGAAGATCTGAGCCATGTGATTTGGTAATGTAGACTATTATGAAGTAAATAATAGAGAAGTAGTTGTCTTGTAAAGGAGGAGGCCATGAAGGTCCAACCATTGTAATTTGTATTTAAATTAATGAAATTAGAATTTTCCCACAATGGTTGTTTGTTGAATGATGAATTGAATCAATTTTTCATCTGTAGGTTCATTTTGTGTTTGTGAGTGGGTGATTGGTAGAGGATATTGGGACCATCTTGCATCACTCTATATCTCTTTATTACAAGTATGTTGTTGGTGTTGTCATTGATGTTAACAATTGGTCATTGATGTCGATAATGTGGAGATGGTTGTTATTGTCAAGTGCTTGTGCTAGTATGGATGTGTTGTGGTGCTATCATCAGTGTTCTCATTGATTTCTTGATGGATAAGAATTGTAGTTGTAGTAAGTTCACTTATTCTCTAAGTGCTTTTGAGAAAATTGGAATAAAAAATTATGTAGTGTGATAGAGGTGTGTTCAGTGTTGTGCTCCAAATTTCTTCAAGGTTGAAGATATTATTGTGTAGTTTGGATATGATGATCAAAGGTGTTCAGAGATTTTATATCTAAATTTCTAAGTTTTGGATCATTCTGCAATGAAAGTTGTGTTTGATAGTTTGTTTATCTATATAGAAGGTTGTCTAGGAGAAATGAGATTACTCTGCATTTCTCTGTAGTAAGGTTTCTTATCTTGTAGATTTGGGAACATTCTTACATTGTATGTGACTTCCTTCCCTTGAGGTTTTAGCTGTTGAGGTGTTTCGCAAGGCTAGTTAGTAAGTTTTGTTTTGTGGCAGTGTGTTTGGTTGCATAGTATAATGGTGTTCTCAATTTCAGGTGGTTGTGGCAGAGTTGTAGAATATCTTGATTATGTTGGAATATTTTAAGATATTGTGTGGATGTTGTGAAGTGTTTTTGTGTGGTTTGTGTGGCCTGGAGAAGTGTGTATGTCATATCTTGTAGTTTTAGTTTAGGTTTGGCTGACCTAGCATGCTAGTGCTATTTGTGGAGGTACCTCATGAATTGTGGACGTGTTGAGTAGTGTGGTGATGAGGATTTGGTTCCTAGTTAACCCTTGGTGTTTTTTACCTTTAGTTCTTTCCATTGTGGAGGTTTTTGGTTTTGACCTATTTTGGTGTTGCATGTTTTAAGTGCATACGTTTCATTAAGGCTAACATAATTGAGATTGTTTAGGTCATAGATGGTATAAATGAAAGGTTGGTTGTTGGAGATGTTGTGTAGTGTGTGAATGATGTGAATGTGATCAAGTGCAGCGATCTAAGTGCAATATTAAATACCTATGACTCTGAATGCAGTGAGCAGAAGGTGTATACATTTTTAATGTGCTTGAAGTTATTGGAGGCAGTGAGAAGAAGGTTGTGGATGGTTCAAGGTTGCAGTAGTGGATTTCTCCTATTTCCTTAAGATATTGAATCTCTTCGTAATAATTTCTTCTTCTATTTATTTTTTCTTCTTAGTAGTGATCCTTTCTTCTTTTTATGGGTAGTGAGCCTAATTGTATTTGGTGTTTCTATTCATATATGTGTGAGCTAATCCTCACCATGGTTTTTTCCTTCTTGGGTTTTCCACATAAATCTAGTGTTCTTATGTGTTTGGATGTGTTTGCATTGTGGGTTTACATGTTTACATTCTGCTAATGCATGATAAGGGTTTAAGGGCTAACAAGGGTTTGAAATATAATGAAGGATTGAATTCTTTTAATGTTCAACTGATTCACCCCCCTCTTAGTTTTCCTATGCATATAACAATTAGTATCAGAGCTTTGGTTCCTACAAAGCAATTTTTTCCTTAGTCTTTCTGATTTTTCAATCCTGACTCTTTTTCGGCATCAAATTGATCCAAGCTCAAATAAACAAAGTTGTTCCCAAAGAGTGTGCAATATGCCACATGATGGCTACATAGATTTTTGCATATCATTTTTCTTTTGATTGTAGGCTGGGACACTTGTCAGCTGGGCGAAGTTTCTCTCCAAGGCCATTCTCACAATACTAGAATTCCCTACCTGTTTAACGCCTCATATTTTTCTTTGGGCAGTTTGTTTATTTTGCAGAGTGATCCCTTAGGGTGGAGCCTTCAAGTCAGCATTGTCAACCTCGATATTAACCAATTAGATTTTTTCTAGGATGTATTTTTACAATCCAATCATTCTCTGATAGTTATCTTTGTTGAATATCTGAAGAGCCATTAATGTTGTAGTTGGGACTTAATGAGAAAAGATCGTTGTGATCTAATCAAGATCAAGGATCAGATCATGAGATATCAAGCTAGGGCACCTAGCAGTTTCTGCTTCCAAATTTTTTTATGGTGGTGCTCTCTTTTGTTGGCTATAATTAGAAGGTGGCGACCTATTTTAAGGGTTAAAAAAAATTACTTCAAGAATGGTTTTTCTTTTATAGATAGATCCAGTAGGGATTTTTTCTTTTCAAAAGTAGAAGGTGTTACAGAACATTGTTATTTCTCTGGCATGTTATATTTTTAAGTCTAGACAATCATTGGATTAGCATCCAACCTTTATTTTTCTGCTCATTTATTTCAAGTCTGAAATATTTATAAGAGATCTCTGAAATTGTGCATTATATAGCCTTTGTCAGATTTCTTGTTTATAATTATTTCATGATTAAAGCATTGTGTTAAGTCTACTTTGATAGTATGGGTTGTTAATTTTCATGTCATAAGATTCTATGTTGAATGTTAGCTTTCAGAAATTGGACTATATCTTTTAGACTTTTCCATTCTTCAAAAAAGTTAGCCTTTCTTCATACTATGCTATAAAGAGAAGAGTTTTCTGTGAATTTTTTCGTATTTCTATTAATTGGTAGAGCATTCTTATATCTGATGGACCTAAATGGATGCTTCTGAAAAGAAGATCTGAATAACCACATTGTGCTTTCACTAAGCCTTTGGTGCTTGTTCTCTTCTCAACAATGAAGGGTCTGTGGCATTTTTTCTATCATATCAGTGATAAGAAACAATTTGAGGCTGGAAACATTGTAAAAGCTTTGGTGCATCACCCCCTTTTATGTTTTATTCATACTTCCTTCTACCTCTTTCCTCAAAACACAAGAGATGAATTTCTACAAAAATCCCAGAAGTATTCAGTGAGGCACAAATTAGTCCCCTACTCGCTGAATTTCCTATAAGACTGTTAGAGAAGCACAAGCTTTGATGATCAATAGTTCTTTTTTTGGCACACCCGGTGGGACCCAAAGCTTTTTGAACGTTTGATTAGAAGTTAAAAATATTTTTAGATCAAACTAAGAAAAGAGGCTAGAAATTTCATGCCGAAAATCTAAACGAAAGCATCTTCAAGAGGCCATTTCTAGTTCTCCCAGTAACCTGCTTCAACATCAAGGAGAAGGAGACTTACAAGTTCTATATCACCTATAAGAAGCGACTAGGTAAGAAGTGTCAGCCCATCTAGAGCCTTATCTACCCCCCCAGGTGGTCAAACTTTCCAAATCAGAATACCCATCTACCCCATCCATAGGAATTTGTTTTAAATGGCTCATATAGGTGCCCCCCCTAGAAATTTTGTGACCAGGATAGCGGTAGTCTATTACAACCACCTAATCCCCCCAATGTATGGCCCACCATACTTTCCAATGCTCTTAAAGCCATCCCAAATTTTTTTGGGGAGGAATTCAAGACTCCTTCCAAATATCTCCAAGATATAGCAAAGGTATGTAGAGTGCATAGCATCGCAAAGGAGAAAGTTTCTCTAAGATTACTGGCTATGTCTTTCAAAGGAAAATCCCAGGATTGGTATAGGTCTTTGGCTTTCGGTTCGATCTACTCATGGGACCATCTTGGAGAGAAGTTATTTGAGCATTTCTCCGAGAAGGGAGACCACTCCTCTTTGCTGCAACAACTAATCACTATCAAAAGAGCCCCACAAGAGGCCATGAGTGATTTCAACACCATATTTCATAAGACCTAGCAAAGAATTCCAATGACCGTCAAGCCTCTGGCCATTGTGGCATTTTATGTTCTACCTCAAAGCTCTTAATTCTAACATTGCAGTCATGGTGCAATCCATGGGAGGAGATATTTTTCCTGATGCATACGATTTGGTTGTACGAGCAGAGAATAGTCTGATCAATGCCAGGAAGCTGTTGTCACATCTGCAATGCCTATGTCCATGGAAATCTCTGGTTACCCACGGGAAGAAGTAGCTCCAAACACCTCTGCTTTGCAAGCAACCATAACAACTATACCACCATCCATGTACATATACCCTAATGCGCAACCAAGCACATCGGGGTCCTCTTCATTAGTGGTTGATGTCAGTGACATGAAAAATCTCATGCGATCTTTTGCAAATCAGCTAGTCCTCATCCATTAGCAACAAGTAGCACCTCTGAAGCCTACCCACACACGTATCAAGGAGGAAGGCCATCCTACCAATAGAACACATATCAAGGAGCCTTGAATGTACAAAGTCAACAACCAACATCCATAAACCAGATAGGTCTAGTCACTATGCTGCTACAGATAGTCAAAAACAACTCAAGTAAAGAACTATTCCCAAGCCAAAACAACCTAGTGGAAGACGAGAACATATGTTGCTTCCCATGCAATGATAGCCATATTCCCTGAAATATTCCAAGGGGAAACCTCTAACAAAAAATAGTGGAGCAAAGAATCCAAGGCATTTTCTCAAGTGGAGAAGAATATCAATCTCAGAATGCCCGCTTTAGGGCACAAACGTAATGAATGTATTTAGAGTAGGAGTTGGAAATCACACCAAACCAAGAGCTTTTCTCTTGAATGGCAGAAGAAGATGTGGTATTCACAAATGATGCTCTAACAACAAGTGCTCCACAAGTTCAATCGGACTATAATACAAGATCCAAAAGAAGGTTCACTGGAGAGTATGTGCCACAAGTTCCACAATGCCCCTAGTCACAACCACAAGAAAATCAAATTGCACAGGGCCAACCTATCCAATAGTCACAAGCTCCATTGTTGCCAACAAAGGAGATGGAAAAAGTACTAGGTACACCCACATCGGATCAAATTATTTTAAAGACGAAGGAGATACCACCGTTCAAACCCAAAGTTCCTTCAGTCGGAACACTCAATGTAGTTGAACAATTGAAGAAGGTTCCTACTAATGTATCCTTGTTGGATGTAATATCAATTCCAGATCAAAAGGTATTGCTCCAAAAGGCATTAAAAGAGGGATAACAAATACCATGGATGGATGTAATTCCATTGTGCGATCAAGTTAAAGATAAAGAGCCCCTGTCGTATCCTCAATCTCTGAAAGTCGTGGCATATGTAAACATGGAAGACAACCCAAAAGAGAAACAGGTAAGAAATCTAAAACCCACACCTTTCTTTTTAACGCTCATTTTTAGGTATAAAATCCTACACAATAACATGATCAATTTAGGAGCTAGTACAACAGTCATGCCTAAACAAGTGGGAGATGATTTGAAACTTGAGTATGAGCCTCTTGAGAAAGGTATCACACAATTAGATGGATAGAGAGTTTCAACCATTGGTCATATAAAAGATCTATCTTTGACCCTCTTCTCATGCCCAAGCCAAACGGTCACACAAGAGGTGGTTGTGATAGACATTCCCCTAGTGTTCGAGATGTGCCTTTCAAGAGACTTCACAACAAAGCTTGGTGGATACTTAGCACTCAATTGGTCTCACCTGATATTACAAACCAAGGATGGGGAAAAGATGAAAATATTGTTCGAATCCTTGCACCCAAAACATATAGTAGAAAATGTGGTTCTATGCTTCGAAGCAGCACACACCTCTTTCTCAAAAGAAGAGAAATATTGTGTTGAAATGTTAGAGGATGAGGAGGAAACAAGTGAGCAGACCCTTGAAGAAGAAGTCCTCCTCAATTAGTTCATTGACTCTGACCCATTTGGGAACTTCCATGCCACCAGATTGGGAACTTATGTGATCATTGATGATGACCAAGTCTCCCCCAAACTGATAAAAAACACCAAGATCCTAGTGGTCTGAGTGATAATAGTCTGTGGACGTTGTATTTTGATGGTACCAAATGCAAGTCTCAATCTGGTGCAGGCATCTGACTACTATCCCCGACCAAATTGAAAATTCTTAAAGATTTTTGTTTCTAGTTCCCATGCTCAAATAATGATGCTGAATAGTAAGCTTTGGTCCATGGTTTGTGTCTTGTTGAATAGATGGGTGCGAGAAGAGTGTGAGAATTTGGAGATTCAGAGTTGGTCGTAACCCAAATCCATGGGTGGGAAGCTACTAAAAATGTAAGAATGAATTCCTATAGACATAGGATATGGGATCTAATTGAAAGCTTTAAAGCTTTTAATATATAGGTCATTCCCTGATCTCAAAATATTGTCGCCGATTGGATGGTTTCAATTGGTTCACAATTTGAACCAATTCCCAACTAAAACAACAAAGCAGAATACAGTACAAGTCATTGTTCGAACATTGATTGCTGACAATAATCATAATTGGTAGGTCTTTAAGGATGATCTTTAGATTACCTCCTTTCTACAAAACCAAGGAAAATCGTCCAACCATTCAAAAATGGAAGTAGGAAAGAATTTGGAGGGACAAGTAATCCAATTAAAAGGTAATAACCTCCCTCAAGGTTTGATTTTGCTGGAGAATATTTTCAACTATGAGGATGCTAGAAATAGTAAACAAAGATTAATTGCCAACGAGAAAGATTATGAAGAGGTCAATGTTGGAAATGGTAGAAAATTGAAAGTCAAAAAGGATGTTTCACAAAAGGACAAACAAAGACTCAAGGGGTTGTGTTCTAAATATGACGAGGTCATAGCTTGGACCTATGATGATCTTAAGGGATACAATCAGGAATAATTCAACATACTATTGACTTGGTTGAAGGATCAAAACCCATCCAATAGAAGCAAAGGCTAGTCAATCCAAAAGTTGAAGCATTGATGGTACAAGAGGTCACTAAATTGATTGAGTCTAGAATCATATACCCGATCAATTATTCCACTTGGGTATCAAATCTCATATGAGTATGAAAGAAGAATGGTGACATTCGGATCTATGTAGATTTTAGGGATTTAAACAAAGCTTTGCTAAAAGATAAGTACCCCTTACCTTCAATGGACCAAATCTTGCAGATTTTGGTCGAATTAGAGATGTTCTCATTCCTTGACAATTTTTTGAGTTATAACTAGGTCTATGTAAAGAAGGAAGAAAAGCATAAAACAATGTTCACTACCAAGTGGGGAACGTTCACATATGTAAATATTTCCTTTGGCATTTATGATGCTAGCGCGACCTTCCAGTGTGTGATGGATATTGCTTTCAAAAGGTTAATTAATCACATCATTTTAATATATCTGGATGACTTAATGATTTTTAAAAATTGAAGGATGACTACTTTGATCATCTAGAGGAGGTCTTCTAGAGATGCCAATAGTTTGGTATTTCCTTAAATCCCAAGAAGTGCATCTTCGAAGTACCCCAAGGAAAATTTCTTGGCTTTGTAGTACCAAAGGAGGGAATAGAAATAGACCCCGAAAGGGTGAAATCTATAATGGAGCTACCTTTGCCAATCAACTAGAAGGGGCTATAGTCTTTCTTAGGGAAGATTAATTTCATCATCCGGTTCATTTCAGACTTCATGAGAATTGCAAGGCCTATCACACTATTGTTAAAGAATAATTTTGTCTTCAAATGGACCCCTGAAGGCAAGACAAATTTTGAGAAGAAAAATGCATCCGTCTCCATGGCCCCGGTGTTAGCTAATTCAAACGTTTCCAAATATTTCCTACTCTATGTCTACAGCGGCCCATAGAGCATAGCTTCAACACTCACTCAAAAGGAAGAAGATGATTCCGGAGAGCATCTAATCACATTTGAATCAAGGACCCTCAAAGGATATGAAGTTAGGTACAATTTTGTAGAAAAATATGCCTTTGCTATTGTAAAAAGCCTCAACAAATTTTGACACCTGGTATTAGCCAATAGAATCACTATTCTCATCACTCATCCTAGTGTGTAGGAGTATATCACTGAAGGTGAAATAACCAAGAAGAGGGCCAATTGGATCACCAAGATCCTAGAGTATGATGTCAACATTAGACCAACCAAGCTAGTTCAGGGAAGAGGTCTTTACGAATACCTTGCGCAAGAACTAAGCTCCTTGGCAGAAGAAGAGACTGATCATGCCTACACAAACTAGTTCGAGTCTAACGAATCATGGGTGGTGGATCAGACACAATGTATGCAAGAAGGGTAATATTTGACCAACATTATGTAACAAAAAATGCATTACTACTGATTGTAGGGCACCAAGTATGTACTAATTGAATGGATTTTTTTCAAAATAAATTATGATGGTATCCTTCTCTGATGTTTAGATAAGCCCCAAGCAGAAAGCGTTTTGAACAAATTCCATAGTAGTCTTGAAGGCAGACATTTCTCTGCCAAAACCATAGCCCTAAAAATAATATGTGTAGATACTACTGGCCCTCCATGTTTTCTGAAGCACACCATCTGGTGCGAAAATGTACTCAGTTTCAATATTTGATCAGCAAGAGGAAGAATTATTCCATGCCACTGAGTCCAATTGTCACAGAGGAGGCCTTCACCCAATGGGGTCTACATTTTGTTAGAATGATAAACCCTATTTCCATTGCTGGCCACAAGTGGATACTTATGGAAACTAACTACTTCACAAGATGGATAGAGGTTGTTTCCCTTAATAATACAAAAAGCGAGATTGTAAGTTTCCTTGAAGAGCTAGTAGCTAGATTTGGTTCACCAAAAACCATCATATTTGATAATGCACGAGCTTTTGTGGGCTCCAGAATGTCCAAATTTTCTCTCAAATATAGGGTCTACCTCAAGACTTAATCAAATTATTACCCACAGGGAAATGGATTGGCAGAGTTGACCAACAAAAACTTGATTAGGTTAATCAAGCGCATTGGGTCAGAATGACAAAGGGAATGGCATAAGCATCTACAGGCCACTCTATGGGACAATAGGATCATGCCAAAAAAAATATGAAAGACCACCCCATATGAATTAGTATATGGAAAGGAGGTAGTGCTACCTATTTCTATAGAAATCTCGGCATTACAACTGATCAAGACTTTAGAAGTCAAAGAAAGCAGCAGAATGGAAGCCAGGTTGGCAGAACTTCTGAATCTTGAGGAAATAAGGGAAAAGATCTATGAAACCATGATTGGGCACCAAAAAGTAGTCAAATGATGGATTTACAAGAAGGCCTCCATCCTAGAGTTCTGTGAGCAAAGCCTAGTATTAAATTATGATGAGCGCATCACAAAACTAGGTCAACATACAAAATTTGAAGCGCTATGGAAGGGTCTCTTTTGCATGCACACATGAAAAGAAAATAATGCATAAGAGCTAGAAGAGATGGAAGGTAACACTCTGGACATACCAGTTAATGGTATTCATCTAAAATTATTCCATTAAGGTATGTAGGTTCTAAAAAATTTCACAGTTATGTACCATATGTAAAATATTTTATAATTTTTTTTTTTGCTAATAAGCCATCAAAATAACACAAAGGAAGTAGAAATGTATTGTATTATATTATATTCATCAAAAAATTTATAATGTAATACAATACCAAGGCTCAAATTAAACCATGAGGCTCTCTGGAGAAAACCCAAAAAGAGTTGCAAAGAAAAAAGGGGCAAAAAGGAGGAAACGTGCAAAAAATAGTAAAAGCTAAAGCCTTAAGCCATTACTAAGCAGTCGAAATGGCTCTTCAACAGGTTCTTCTTCTTCTTCTTTGTCAGGATGAAAAAGGGGGGTGCACACATAACATGTGGGCTTGACACAACATGGACCTTAGTCCTCATTGCTATGACTATATACCAAAAACTTAAAGTGTTTCTTCCATTTGAGCCCAAGAATGCGTTCCATGCCATACTCCTAAAGTAGGAAGGTGGCTACCAGTCGAGACAACAAACGATGCCTCTCAAGGTCCATGGTGTGGAAGTCAGTCAACAGAGGAAGCCAGACTACATCCTCCCCATAATCAACATGCCTACAAAGGTCCATGGCACTCAGAATGCCGACACTAGGGATAGCCATTTGCAAGATCTCACAGAGCCCATCCAGCATTGCAGAGTCAAACATCTAGTGGAACAATTTAATTATCTAGGGCTTGGCGATGTTCAGGTCAAGCAAGGAGGTGAAAAATCAAGAAAAAATTTTGGAGTTACATCTTGACTGGATCTCATCCTCAATATAGTCTTGATCGACTACCCACTTGAATGCAACAACACAAAGGCAGTCACTTTTCTTTACCAAGTGCTTGATTTTGTCACTGGAAACCTCACCTAGGAAGGTGTATTGTAGCCTTCGTGGTAGAAGAAAAATGGGAGTACCCAGGCAAGCTAACATAATGAAAAAGCAACAAAAGTTAACGAAACATGATGAAGCAAGGAAGGCTTGCTAAACTAGAAGAGTTAAAACGAGTGAATATTTCGCTAAAGTGGCAAAGCTATTTATAGAAAGGTAGCATTGGCAAGCTCAATAGATGGAAAACCTATCTCTTTCTAGGTGACAATGGAGAAATTTTCAAAGCAACCAAAGCACAGGACATAAATCATACAAAAAATCTGACAACATGCCTCGAGAAATAAATTTGGGCATTGGGAGTAAATGACCCATGTACCAATGGCCACAATGTGTCCATTACCATTGTCAACATCGATCTACTTATTTATGGAAAATATGTTGATTAATGTGCTAAGCTCTGACAAATTGAATACACAAGTCTTGTCAAAGTACCTTGTATCGCTTGAGAACATTTCCCATGGCGAAAAGAATGATTTCCAATAAGGAAAGCTTGTTTGTGAAAAAACACAAAGAGGAGAATGCATTGATTACATTCTTGCGGTGAATTTGGTGTTCCCGAGGGATACAGATCCCTAGTCCACACATATCGCCTCAGTGGCAACATTTAGTAAGACATTGATAATGACAACACTTTTACTATATGTATGCAAAGAGAATTGAATGCACCCAAAGGTGAACTTTTGCAAAAAGCAACAAGTAACCATTTCTCTGGAGAAGCTCTTTGCAAATTTTTTTTGCTCAACAATGGTGGAAGCATCAACTTCTAGAAGATAGGTTGGGTTTTCCCTTAGAAAACCAAGTTGCGTCAACATTTTTGGGAGGGAGTCATTTACTAATGCCCTAGTGGTGGAAGAACTGCATTTTACACACACCAAATCAGTACAGGTTTTAGGCGACCTTATTAAGAAAGAGTTCGTGCAGGATTTCATAGACAAAATTTTTGACCTAAGGATGGTAAACCCTAAAAGCCTTAGGGAAGTGGCATTGCAAAAAATGATCAAGTTTGGGGGATCTGAAGGTTTTGCGCTATGGATTTGGAATTGTGGTCTGCCACAATTCATGTTTCCTGTTGTACACCCATGTCCAGAATTGGTAGGTGCATGTGCAAGAAGTTTTGACAAGGAAACAAGGGTTATAGTCAGCGACAAGATAAGAGTTATACTTAGTGCAAAAACCATCCGAGATATGTTATGTATCCCTACTAACAGGGGTGCCATGAGCTTCGAAAAGGAAGCAATGGAAGAGTTCTAGGCAACCACAAATAAACAACTACAATTTTATGAGGAAGAAATGAAAGAAAATTTGGAGGGAGGTCAGCTCTTCTTTCCTCTACAGTGCAGAAAATTCAGAAATGATCTACAAACCATTTTCTCAATGTTGACCTCTATCTATGGCTATGATGATTATGAAAAGGTCTATCCTTTTCATATGGGATTGGATTTTATGCTTAGGAAGGAAAAGAGCCAAAATCATTTTTATTTTTCTAAGATAATAGCTAAGAAAATGTTGGAAGGATTGGAAAATTATGGTACTAAGTGCAGGTTCATATATTCTTCTTTTTTTGTACTTTTAATTTTACACCAAAATTCTAAATTTCTTGAAGGATACTTGTCGTTGTTTAGGCATGATGTTAGAGGGTCCTCCCAACCAATTTTGGTTTGGACCCATGTGCTTTCAAAGATATGAGATTATTATTGGTTTGTCGATTATTTCATGGGGCAAGTACTTGTAAACTTGTTCCCATGCCCTTCGAGCCATTTTTCTTTTGAGGTTTTACAATGGTTGAGAAGTCTACAGACCCTGATAGATTATTTTCTGGGGGATGAGTTCACTTTCATCAGAGCCTATGGTTTTGTGGAGGAGACTTTTAGACTCCCAAGATTTGTAACAGATAAGGTTTTTGTCTTGGAGGCATGTCACCAGTTAACCCTCGTTGATAATGTCTAGGGTGCTAGAAGGCACAAGACAATGCTTTTCCTAAATCCCCTCACCATTGAAAACATCCAGATAACACTATCAAAATGGAAGGCTCATGAGGTACTTACCAACAAATTGGAGCACTTGGGCCTAGTTCTCATTTGTGAAAAATGGAGCTACAACCCAATAAAGCATATTCTAACTTTAAAGCATGAAGAACGGGAATATTTTGAATCAAGAAGGAATGTAACTACAAAGAGGCCATAATCCTATGTTGATTTAGCCTTCATACCACTCAATAAACCACCATGGCTCAAATTTTATTTCAAAATGGTGAAATACCAGAGGAGCCTCCCAATGGGCAAGTCGCTCAGTACACAACTAAAGTTTCTGGGATGATCAGAGAAAAAAAAAGAGAATTTATGGAGGCTCTGACAAGAGATTGGGGACACTAGCACCTTGTATGGGTAGGTCCATCCACTTGATGAAAATTTTGATGAAGATTATCATAAAGAGGCTGATACTGAGGACAGTAACCCAGAGACCAATCGAGAAATTGAACAAGAGGAGCTTCTGCTCTACACTTCCCACACTCAGTAGCTCGACAAAGGAAAATGGTCGAGACAAAAGGATCCACAGGCCACTTCCTCTGTCAGTACCTGAGGAAAAGGAAAAAGGACCCGACGATCCCTGAAGAGGTTCGCTATGGTTACCAAAGGTAAAAATTTTGTGGGATTGACTACCAAGGGATCTGAATCTGCCGATTATGCTCACATGAAGAGGAGACAAGTCCAAGACCTATGTGGAACCAATGAGAAAACCAAAGGAGGAGAAGAAGAGTTCACTTTGCTAGGACGTTTAGATTCGGTAACTCAAGTAAGTTTTGCTCCCCCTCTTCTTTCTACACCTACTTCTCTAGTCATTCCTCTATCTCCACCTATGGAAAAGAGCCCTCCATTAGAAAATTCTGATATGTTGGTCCTAAATGAACCCCCAACCATATTCAATAGTGAACCTTGTGAAGAAACCCTGCGTGCTGAGTGATTTTCATCTGCTGCAGCAATAATTGATTCTTTGATTGCCCTATGAAGGGCCCCCATTGAGAATATTGAAGCATCCATGTTTCCGGTTTCACCAAACCCATCCACCTCTGGGAAAATGCCTCTATTTTTTCCCACTTCCCCTTTCACTCCAATTAATGTTTCCCCTTTTCAATCTCCATATGGCATCCCACCTTTTTCCATGATAGCAATCCCTTTCGCCTCTCCAAGACCTCATAGAGTTGAGGCTTCCCCTTCCATTACCTATTTCAGTCTCCCTCTAGGTGCTTCTCTTACTGCACAAAGAATAGATACTCCACAGAGTCTTTGAAATCATTTGGATGTGAAGAAGTAGGCCTGGTAGGTGAGAAAACAAAAACTGCTAGTGAAAGCTATAGTGCAGCCAGCCATAAAGAAGATTGAAGCCTGTTTTGACGATGAGAAAAATTCTGTGTGGATTAATACAATGAAGCCTCTAGAATCCAATCTAATTGGAAAAATGCAGATGGAAGATTATGGCATTGAAGCCATAGGCCTTGAATTCAGTGAAACTCTCTTGTGAGATAAAATGGTTCTGGCTAGGCCACTTAGAAGGTGATCTACGCTGACTATGAGAAATTGGACATAAGGATAAGAAAGTGTGAGGAAGAGTTAGCCAATATAAAAGACATGGTGAGTAGGTTGCAAGAAGAGATTAGAGGAAAGGATGTGCAGATTTCCCACCTAAGGTACCTATAGAGTCTGTAGGGAGAAACGACTAGATTGATAGAAGAGGCTCGGGATAAACAAAGTTGGCTTCATGCCGAGATAGAGAGGATAAAAGGGGAGGTTTCCACCAAACATGAGAAAAGTATAGAATACCAACATAACCAGGAGAATGTGTGAAAGGAATTGGATAGTATCTAATCTTAGGTTTTCGACGACCTCAAGAAATCCTACGAGGAAGCAAAAAGAGGAAAACAAGAGAAACAAGAGACTGAGTCTATTTTGTAGACTTGTGAAGAAGAGATCAGAAGGATGAATTTAGAGCTCACAAACATCCTCTAGGAGAAAGGTCAATTGGAGGAGAAGATAATAGCAAAAGAGACTCAACTCCGACAGAAGTTAGCAGCAGCACAAGGATCTAGGATCCTCTTGATACTAAAAAGACTGATCTATGCACACTAGGACAAGATTATAATGGTAGTTTTCATCTTAAGGCCAGTGAAGCAATTCTTGAGGGATGCTCAGGAATTAAAATAGAAGGTCAGCTTGATAGTTGACCCAATTCTACACATATATGCTCCCTGGTCTGCGAAGTCGAAGACTCTGATCTCCAGGTTATATAAGGCCACCAAGGAAGTTTTAAAGAATGTAGGAATTTCTAATCGATGGACTGCATTGTGGAAAGAAAATGAATTCATCAAACGCCACAAGGCCACATTGAAAAGAAAAGAGTGCCAGGGAGCATTGAATAAAAAGGTCATTGAGATCAAGAAGGAATTTCAAGTTCTGCTAGATAGCGGATTGCACGCCCTCTTCTCAGCAACAAGAAAAGTGTTATCAATCGAGCAGGTCATGGATGCAATTAGGCTCAAAGTTAAGTCTTCCACAACACTCTCAAGTATAAGACCATCTCCCACTATTGAAGAAATTGAGAAGGAGATACTTCCCCTTTCTCGGCTTTATTACTACGTCGCCTAGGCTGTTTCAACCAAGTGGGGAGGAGTTTCTTTTAAGGAGGTCCTTGAATTGGATCAATCATTTGAGTTTCTTTGTACTCTCATCCGTCCCACTAATTCAGATTGGGAAGTCCAACACTCCACCTTCCTCAAACTCCAAGAAGCTCTAGAGCTCTAGGCTCATTCCCCTACAAGTAGAGGCCTCTTGTGAGTCGCCAAAACTGTAAAGCAATTTTTTCCTTAGTCTTTTTGAGTTTTTTGCTCTCACTCTTTTTCAACTTCGGATGGATTCATGCTCAAATAAAAAAGTTAATCCCAAAAAGTACACAATACGCCACATGGTGGCTATGCGGCTTTTTGCATATTGTTTTTCTTTTGGGTGTAGGTTGGGACACATGTCTGCTAGGTAGAGTTTCTCTCCAAGGCCATTCTCACAATGCTAGAAGCCCTTGGCTAATTCAATGCATTGTCTTTTTCTTCAGGCAGTTTATTTCTTTTTTTAGAGTGATCCCTTGGGTTGGAGCCTTCAATTCAGCATCGTCAACCTCAATATTCACCAATCAAATTTTTTCCAAGATGTATTTTTACAATCCAATCATTCTCTGACAGCTATCTTCGCTAAATATCTAAAGAGTCATTAATGTTGTAGTTGGGACTTAATAAGCAAAGATCATTGTGATCTAATCAAGATCCAGGATTGGATCATGAGCTATCAGGCTAGGGAACCTATTAGTTTCTGCTTCCAGAATGTTTTATGGTGGTGCTCTCTTTTTTTGGCTATAAATAGAAGGTGGGGACTTGTTTTAAGGGTTAGAAAAAAATTCTTCAAGAACTATTTTTCTTTTATACATAGATCCACTAGGGAGTTTTTCTTTTCAGAAGTAGAAGGTGTTACAAAATATTGTTATTTCTTTGGCATGGTATATTTTTAAAAGTATGAACTATCATCAGATTGGCATCTGACCTTTGTTTTTCTGCTCATTTATTTGAAGTCTGAAATATTTATAAGAGATCTATGAAATTGTGCATGATATAGCCTTTGTCAGGTTTCTTGTTTATCTTTCTTTCATTATTATATCATTGTGTTAAGTCTACTTTGATAGTATGGGTTGTTAATTTTCATGTCATTAAGCTTCTATGTTCAATGTTAGCTTTTAAAAATTGGACTATCTTTTAGAAATTTCCATTCTTCAAAAAAGTTAGCCTTTCTTCAAACTATGCTATAAAGAGAAGATTTTTCTATGAATTTTTGTATTTTTGTAAATTGGTAGAGCATTCTTATATCTGATGGACCTAAATAGATGCTTCCCATGGGAAGATTTGACTAACTACACTATTCTTTCACTAAGCCTTTGTTGCTTGTTCTCTTCTAAAAAATGAAGGGTCTGTGGTGTTTTTGTCCATCATATCAGTTATAAGAAACAATTTGAGGTTGGAAAAATTGTAAAAGCTTTGGTGCATCACCCCATTTTATGTTTTATTCATACTTCTTTCTACCTCTTTCCTCAAAACATAGAGAAGAGTCAACTTTCTATAAAAATCATAGAGATATTCAATGAGGTGCAAATTAGTCCCCCACTCGCTGAATTTCCCATAAGACTGTCGGAGAAGCACGAGCTTTGATGATCAAAAGTTCCTTAGATAAATCTTAACCACTTGTGGTAGATATGGATGGTGCACATGAAGCGTGTAAAAGTTCCTATGTTCAATGGAATGAATTATAATTATTGGAAAGCAACGATGGAGTCCTTTCTAGTCTCTCTTTGATTTGGTGTTTGGCAATCAGTTGAAAAAGGATATATTATGTCTGCTACTAGTCTGAAAAGTGATGAGGAAATCGAGGAATATGAGAGAAAAGGTAAATCAAGGAATGTTATTCCAACTGTTCTCTTTGATTCTAAACTTGGAAAGGTGATAACTCTAAAATCTCCAAAAGATCTCTGGACAAAGTTGGAGAGCATTTATAAAGGAGATGATAAAGTAAAAAAAGCAAAGATGTAAAAATACAAAGCCAAATTTGAAACCCTAGGGATGTATGAAGATGAAGATATTACTTCCTACATGCTCAAAGTGTATGAAGTTACAAATGCCATCAATAGTCTTGGTGGTAAGCTAGAAGAAAGTAAATTTTTGAAAAAGGTATTAAGAACTCTTCCTAAAGCTTATAGTTTTAAAGTTCCTACTATTGAGGAAGCTCAAAATTTGGATAATTATTCTAGAGATTAGATGTTTGGTGCTTTAATTTCTTATGAACTAAGAGATTTTTTTCAAGATACTACAAAGAAATAAACTTCATTTAAAGTTTGCAAAGCAGAGAAGGATGATGAATAAGATATGGATGATCTTGATGAGGTGGAAGAAATTTTTTTAAGGAGATTAAAAAAGGGTACTAGAAAATATAGAGGTAATTTACCCTTTAAGTGTTTCAATTGTGGAAAGATAGGTCATCATGCTTCTAAATGTCCAATCAAAGTTTCAAATGATAAACCTAAGGATCATAAAGGAAAATTTATCAAGAAGAGTTATTATATTGAAAGAGATAATGGTCTATCTGATGATGAGGAATCAAACTATCCTAATGATGATAGTGATGAATGATTTTCCATGGCTCTAAATGTTGGAACTAATTCTACTAATCCTAAAAGATGTATGAAGGAAAGTGCTTTGGTAATAGGTCACAACATTGAAGGAACTACATGGTGACTAATTTTCATGCAAGAGAAGAGAGGAATTACTAGATAATTCATAGTGGGTGCTCAAATCATATGACAAGTGATAAGAGTAATTTTTTTAAACTTCAAAAGTATGATGGTGGTCTTGTTAAGTTTCGTGATGATACATTTGCTAAGATTTATGGAAAAGTTTCAATTAGTTTTGATGGCAAGAATAAAATAGATGATTTTTTTAATGTCAAGGGTATCTGGAATAATCTTCTTAGTGTAGGAAAAATGTGTAGCAAAGGATATAATCTTGTGTTTTAGGATGATGGTTGTGAAATCAGAAAAATAAGGTCTAATACTTTGGTTGCTATAGGAACAAAGACAAAAGGTAATGTTTATCAACTCAAAGGTAGTGGTGTTAAATGCTTTATGTCTCAAATAAATGAAATTTGGATATGGCATAGAAGATGGGTCACATCAATTTTTATAGCCTAGTGAAGATTAGTTCTACTAATGATGTGAGACATCTACAAATATTACAAAGCCTATCAATGCAATGTGCAAGGAATTCTAGTTTGGAAAGAAAACAAAGAAGAGGTTCAATACTAAGGAATATTCTACTCCAGGTCCTTTGGAGTTGGTGCATACATACCTATGTGGACCTACAAGAATGAGAATCTCATATGGTGATAGGTATTTCAAGCTATTGATTGATGATTATTCTAGAATGACTTGGGTAATATTTCTTAAAGAAAAATCAGAAGCCCTAGATAAGTTCAAAGCATTGATGTCTATGGTTGAGAATGAAACAAAACTATGAAAATCAAGTGCTTAATGTCTGATAGAGGTTGTGAGTTAACCTCCAATGAGTTTAATATTTTCATGAAGATATTGGAATAAAGAGGCATTTTTCAACTCCTAGAACTCCTCCGTAAAATGGAGTTGTGGAGAGGAAGAATGAAACAATTCAAGAAGTTTCTAGAACTATAATGAAGGAAGAAAGTCTATTGAATGTCTATTGGAGAGAATAAATTCATATTGGAGTCTACATTATTAATAGAGGTCAAGAAAGAGTGAATAATTCAAATACTCCTCATGAGTTATGGTATGGTAAACCTCCTAATGTGAAATATTTCATAGTTTTGGGAAGTAAATGCTATATCAAAAGATATGAAGAAAGAATAGGAGAGTTTGATGCAAGATCTAATGAAGGAATCTTCCTTGGATACTCTAAAAGAAGTAAGGCCTACCAATGCTATAATAAAAGGTTGAAAGAGATTGTTCAAAGTGTAAGTGTCAAAGTGGATGAAGAACCATGTTAGAGTTTTGTATTGATAGAAGGATATGAATTTGATGAATCCCCTTGCAATGAAGAAGAAAAGGATGAAGAGAAGGAAAAATAAATGATAGTTGAAGAGGAAGAAACTCCATAAAGATCCCTAATACTACTAATAATGCACAAAATAATCATTCTGTAGATCAAATCATTGGAGATAAGAGGAAAGGTGTGTTGAAAAGGATAAAAGCTATTATGATAGAGGAATAGGTAAAATTTTGTTTACTTTTAGAGGTAGAACCTAAAATAGTGATTGAGGAATGTAAAAATGAGAATTGGATCAAGGCTCTGAATGAAGAGTTGGAATAGATTGAGAATAATTAGACTTAGGAATTGGTCCCAAGACTTGCAAATAAGAATGTGATAGGAACTAAGTGGTATTTCAATAATAATTTGAATGAGGATGGAGAATTTATCAAAAATAAGGCTAGACTTGCACGTGTAAGGGCTACTCACAAGTAGAAGGAATATATTTTGAAAAGAATTTTGCTCTAGTGGAAAGGATGTTGAAAGGTGCAAGAAAACTAAGAGAGGAGGTGAATCAGTTGTCACCAAACTCAAATCCAAACCTCAAACACTTATCAATTTCTTATCTTCTTAATTTTGTTATTAAGTATGAACATGAAATGCAAATAACAGAAGAAAATATTAACACAAGAAACACCAGATTTAAGTGGAAAAACCAATGATGGAAAAACAATAGTGAGGATTAACTCATAATAATAAGTAATTCCAAAAACTGAATATATAAGGCTCACTACCAAAGGGATCACTGCCTAGAATAGGACTCACTATCTGGATACAAAAGCTCACTACTTACACAAGGAGGCTCACTACCTACAAGAGGATTACAAAACAAGAAAATAGCTTTACAACCAAAATGAACTGGTAAGAGTGCACCTAACAAGTGCTAATTCAGTTTCAGTGATGCTCAATAAACTAACTTAACACACTTCATCATTTTCGCACTTCTTCACATTCGCATCAATACAATTCATCTCACAACACAATCTTCAAAATTTTATGACATATATATCTAACCCATTCACAATCATTAATTAGGTCGGCCTAAAAAGATGCAAACAAAAAGACTGATTGTCAGCTTCAAGCATTTATAAAAAATTTCCAAAAAATAAATAAAAAATGTGTAGCATGCTTCAACATGTCAGCATAGACCTAAGATAGGTCACACATATATCCGCATAACAAATTAATTCACCATAACATTAATTATCTAGGAGGTCGACCAGAGATAAGCTTAATAGAAAAATGCAAACAATAGAATGATGCCAATACACCATACGAGCAACTATGCATGAGAGATTCTGAACGAACATGCTTCTAGGGTAAACCCACAAAAGTGGTTTACAATTCGAGTGAGGAAGGAAAAGTTGCAAAAAATGACACCATGCAAAAAAAAATGGTTTTTGGGGTTGGAGCGAAACATAAAAGGGTTCGAATGAATATTGGTTTGAGTGAACCAATTAAATGCAAGGTCCCACAATTCCCACCAAAAAAAACAAAGAAAACATTTTTTGAAAGGGGGTTCGCTCGAAACCCCCTAGTTCACTTGAACCCCCCTTTTCCCACCTTCTCACCCTCTGGCACCAAAAAGTCCGAATTTTGCGTTTTGAAGCTTGGGTTGAGGATGAAAATGGAGGAGACTTCATAGACCCAACTGGATGATGGTAGTCCTTAGAACGAGCTATCCAACAAATATAATTTTAATATGTTTTGATTTTATTATGTCTTTGTATTTTTAGTTTTATTAAACATAGGTTTTTCATTGAAAATCAAGCTCTTTGTTCTACACATGTGGAAAAATAGCAGATTATCAAAAAAAAAAATTGAAAAATATGAGTGCACTAGATATTGAAGTCCTTGATCCAACAAAAAAAAAATTGAATTTCGATACATACAAAAAAAAGTTATGCGTTATACAATCGGCCTATGTCTAAATTGTAATTGGTTTGAATTCGAAACTTGATTAAGGAAAAAATATTCAATAAAACACTATCTAACCAATTGGAAGCACTAGATATCATAGTTACAAATCTAAATTCAAAAAAATTAGAATTTTATCCTTCATGGAAAAAAAGTTATGCGTTATACAGTGAGCGTCACTCCTTAAAAATGTTGTTTACTGAAAAAACTATTTTTTGAAGGAGATGGAAAAAGAAGTGAAATTTGATTCAAAAATTTTTGAAAAAAAATTAAAAAATTAGAATCTACAAACAAAATGTGACAAATCACTAGTTTGCATCATCTTCAAATTCTTCACGGTTTAGCTACTATAGGTGCCTGAAAGTGAAGATTTAGTTAGAAAAAATTATTTCAGTGTCCAGTTTGGCCAAAAATTGTAAACCAGTATTGTGGGATCACCCTCCAACATCCATAAACCATTTCCCAAAACTACAAGAAGCAACAATCAATCATAGAGGATTGTGGACCAAAATACTGGAGGATGTAAACTGTATACTGGTTCAGATACCAGTCCAAAATATCGAATCAAACAAAGACTTAGTCTTGCAATTGCAACTCATATAACATGGTGACATCAATGACAACACAAAATCTATATAGTTGTCCATTCTTCTTCATTCTTCCAACAATCTCCCCCTTTGTCATTGATGGCAACATGTACCACAATATTCTCTCCCCCTATCACCAGTATTCTTCCCCTTTTTCTATTCTTCACATGACTCTCTCCCCCTTTGACATCAATGGAAAAGGGTGACCAAAAAGTAGGATGTAAATGTATGTACATGGTAACATTGTATATACAAAGGAATTCCAACTCCCCATTTCAAACATTCAAGTGAAAATAATTATTTTTACATGAAAATTTTTCTTGTACCTTTCTCTTATGGTTCTACGAAGAATCCTCTTCCAAGCAAGCACAATTGAATTCAACCTTGCACTCATACCATCCAATAAAGACAACTAGATAAAAGAGGATGTCTAGTCCAAAGACAAACATTGTCATTCACAATCTTCTGCATCAGAGAGTATTTCGGAGAGATGATCCAACCAGACCTCAACAATTTCTTTAACCAACCAGAAGGTTTTAACCAAGTCTTCTCTTTGTCTCTAAGCAATCAATAACTCCACTTGCAATTCACCAACTCTTATTCTTTGTTTTCCATTTTTATTTTTGAAGAAATCAAAATGCTTTCCAATACAATTTATCTTAGATTCAGTGACTTCAATTTTTCTTCTAAAATTATCAACAGTTGTATGCCACCGGAGACAATACCTGGAGATGTCGGATATTTCCTTGATGCATTCTGTTGTATCATTAATGTGTTTAGATAACATTTTTTTGTCTTTGGTATA
Organism: Sequoia sempervirens; assembly: GCA_007258455.2. NCBI lineage: Eukaryota > Viridiplantae > Streptophyta > Pinopsida > Cupressales > Cupressaceae > Sequoia > Sequoia sempervirens. The sequence continues at coordinate 163,088 of VDFB02126519.1, forward strand.
TCTTCTCTCAATCATAGCTTCAAACTTATGACCTTCAAGTCCTTCCAACAATGTTCTTTCTTCAATAACTTCTACTAGATCATTCGGTAAAGAGTCAGACACATCTAAAACTGAAATACCCCTTTTGAGCAGATAATCAATCAATACATCATCAATCTTAAGTCTCTTGATTGGAGAGCATGCATTCCACATTTCACCAACCTTCTTCATCTCACCTCTATCTAACATCATCCATATATCCTCTAGATCAAAGGAGTCAAATCTAGACATAAATTCTTCTTCATTCTTCTTTTCTTCCAAGATAGTGATAACATCTTTTGTGATAGATTTTCTCCTTTTAGATTTTGAAGGGGACTCACCAATGACAACTTCCAATTATTTCTTTCCAGAAGAGGAGCCCTCTTCAAATTGACTAGGAACAAACATACCAAAGCACAGATTCGACTTCAGGGATGCGAAATAGGTTTTGCAAGCACTTGCATTATCCTCCATCAATTCCAAATACCTGTAAACTTGTTTTTCGATAGGAATGTTGGATTCCCACTTAACATTCCCTCTTCCTAGTAGCAAACTCAGAAGGTAAAACATCAAGCAGATGAGAAAAGACCCAAACCAGAAAGGATAACCCTTGACCAAAGACATTCTGACATTCTCAGTTAAATTTTCCATAATCAAATTGCTTGTTTTCCTTCACCATCATATGTGCAAGATATACAACAATAGCTAAAGTAGAACCTTCACAATTTTTGAAGTAGATTTTATAAGAGATGTTGTACGCAACATACCTTACAGTAGGATCAGCAATAGTATTTATCAGTAGAGCTCAAGGGTCTTTTTTGATAATATTAAGTTCCTCCACATCTCTGTATCTCACACTTTTCCTCCTAGGGAGGTCCCCAACACTGCATAAACCAGTAATAGCTTTGATTGCTTCCTTCGAGATCAGATAGGGTTTGTCCAAAATAATGTTTCCATCCTTGAATCAACTTAACAAGAACAAGATAGATTCTTTGTCTACATACCAGGGAAATTCTCCCCATAAATCCATACCTAGGGTTTTTACACTCTACAATTCATTTGTCTTCAACCCTAGTTCCATTTCCTTCATCTTCTGATGATCAATCTTCCAATTCAACACCCTTCAACTTTAGCGGAATATCACCACATGATCCTCTGACCACAGATTCCATCTTTGTGCTTATCTACTTCAGATTTTTCTTACTTCAACGAAATTTCTTCCTTTTTCCTTCTTTCCCTTCGTAAACTGAGAACTGATTTTGAAAGCTTTCATCTCTTATTCCTAATTATCCATAATGATTCCTTCAAATTACTTCAAAATTGTTCCAAATCGCTTTGAGATCACTTCAAGGTTGTTCCAAGTCATTTTTCAAACTCTTCAATTTCACAAGTGATCAAAAATAACTTATAAATTTTACTTTATACATCATCGGTTTGCCCTAATTTGCATTAAATGCAGCAGTCTTCAAAAAGTAGATAAAAACTCTATTTCATTGCACAGAGAAACCCTAAATCAATCCACAAAAGAACATATCTATAACTTTTCTTCTGGTTTCTTTTGCATAACCTCTGTTTACTCATTTTCTATAACATATCCTCGTGCCAACATTTGACACGCCATATACCCATGGGGGTTCAAACAATTTTTTGTTAATGCTCCCCCTAAGGCCATGCTAGGTTTAATTCCTTGAGGAATTGTCTGCACCGGATGAGGGCACAAACGCATCTATCATCTCTACCTCTTCTTCTTTCTTCCTCCATATCTTATTCATTTCTTGCTTCACCTCATCTTTTTCAATTTTCTTCACTGGCTCATTCTCTTTTATCAGAGCAGTTTGCTTTCCCTTCTTACTTCTCCAAACTCTTGACATATGTTCGGGTTTGTTGTAGTTATAGCAGACAACACTTTTTTTATTTGTCTAACCTCCATTAACCCTTGATCTACATTGATTTTCTTTGTGTCCATACTTTTTGCATGTATAGCAATAGCCATTAAAAGATTGATTCATTCTACCTCTATTAAACCTGTTCATCATCACCTGACTAATCATTCTCACCTGAGATCTGCATTCAGTAGATTTATGTCCAATTTTATTGCATGAAAAATATTGTCCAAAGAAGGAACCAGAAAAGTGATCCATCCTACTTCTGCACTCAGTTTCCCTATGACCAAATTTGTTACATGAAAAGAAAACACCATTGAAAGATGGGTACCTTTGAGCATTTCGCTGTCTAGTAGGCGGTCTTCTAGAAATGTTTCTTGGATTTATTTTTTGCTTCCCTTTATTTTGAGTCTTCTTATTATCCTTAGAGTTTTCACCTCCTTCCATTCCCAAGCCTCATTTGTCTTTACTTGGTTTCTACCCTGAAATCAACTCATCAAGCTTGTCTGAGCTAGATTTGAAATTATTTTTAGAGTTTTTCTTTCTCTAGATCTACTTTCAGATTCACCATTTCTTGTTCAAGCTTAGTGCATTCATTAGACTTGATTTGCACCATTTTATTTAGACATTCTTCAATTCTTTTCTTTTCCTCCACTTGCACCTTCAATCCAGTAATCTCTTCATTAGCTTGCTTCAATTGCTCACTTACGTGCCTATGTATTTCTTTGAACTTCTTCAATTGCTCTTTCAATTTCCAGACACATTCATTTGCCTCATCAAGATTTTCTTTCAAATATTTGTTTTCACTTTCAACCTTGTCAAGATCCTCAAGTGCAACCCAGAGCTCTTCTTTATCATCCATATGTTCCATCTTCAGGATCTTCCTCAAGCTATTAGGCTTCTTTATAGGAACCAAGCTCTGATGTACCAATTGTTGAAAGGCACAAGACAACTGAGAGGGGGGGTGAATTAGTTGTCACCAAACTCAAATCCAAACCTCAAACACTTATCAATTTCTTATCTTCTTAATTCTATTATTAAGTATGAACATGAAATGCAAATAGAAAAAGGCAATATCAACATAGGAAACACCAGAATTATGTGGAAAACCCAATGAGGGAAAAACCACAGTGAGGATTAACTCACAATATAAAGTAATTCCAAAAATTGAATATATAAGGCTCACTACCAAAGGGTTCACTACCCAGAATAGGACTCACTGTTTGGATATAAAAGCTCACTACTTACACAAGGAGGCTTGCTACCTACAAAAGGATTACAAAACAAGAAAATGGCTTTACAGCCAGAATGAACTAGTAAGAGTGCACCTAACAAGTGTTGATTCAGTTCGAGTGATGCTCAATAAACTGACTTAACACACTTCTTCACATTCACATCAATGCATTTCATCTCACACCACAATCTTCAAAATTCTCTGACATATATATTTAACCCATTCACAAGCATCAATTAGGTCAACCTAAATAGATGCAAACAAAAAGACTGACTGTCAACTTCAAGCATTTATAAAAAAATTCCAAACAATAAATCAAAAACATGTAGCATACTTCAACATGTCAGCATAGACCTAAGATAGGTCACACATATATTTGTATAAAAAAATTAATTCACCATAACACCAATTATCCAAGAGGTGAGCTAGAGATAGGCTTAATAACAAAATTCAATCAACAAAATAATTCCAATACACCATACAAGCACCTGTGCACAAGAGATTCTAAATGAGCATGCTTCCAACATCCATAAACCATTTCCCAAAACTACAAGCAACAACAATCAACCGTGGAGGATTGTGGACCAAAATACTGGAGGATGTAAACTGTATACCAGTTTAGATACTGGTCCAAAATATCGAATCAAACAAAGACTTAGTCTTCCAATTGCAACTCATATAACATGGTGACATCAATGACAACACAAAATTTGTATAGTTGGCCATTCTTCTTCATTCTTCCAACAAAGGATGGAAGCCATTAGAATGTTTCTAGCTTTTTCAACACATAGAGGCTTCAAGGTTTATCAAATGGATGTGAAGTCTACATTCTTGAATGGTGAGGTAGAAGAACAGGTGTACATTGAACAAATGAAAGGTTTTTATTTATCAAATGATGCTAATATGGTTTACAGATTGATGACAACATTGTATGGACTCAAAAAAGCTCCTAGAGCTTGGTATGCAAGGTTAGACAAGTATTTGTTGTAGTGAGTATTCAGAAAAGGTGTTGCAGATAGAAACCTATACTTCAAGGCTGAGGGAGAACAAATCCTAATTTTGGTAGTATATGTGGATGGCATTATCTTTGGAGCAAATGAAGGTATGTGAAAGAGGTTTTTAGATGAAATGAAAAAAGAGTTGGAGATGTCAATGTGCGAGGAGATGAATTTCTTCCTTGGATTACAAATTAGTCAATCAAAAAAAGGTATTTTCATTTCTCAATCAAAGTATGTTAAGGAAATGTTGAAGAAGTTTGGAATGAAGGATTCTAAACTAGTGTGTACCCCTATGGTTACTAGTTGTAATTTGAGAAAGAATGATGAATCTCCTAAGGTTGATCATAGCAAGTACATATCAATGATTGGAGGATTTCTATATCTAACTGCTAGTAGATCAGATATCATGCATTTAGTATGTCTTGTGGTAAGATTTCAAGAAGATCCCAAAGAATCTCATATTGCAGCAGTAAAGAGGATATTTAGATACTTGAAGGGCCCTAAATTTTGGTTTGTGGTATCCTAGGGATACTTATTTATCCTTGAGTGCATATACAAATGTAGATTGGGTAGGTTGTACAGATGAAAAAATAAGTACAAGTGGTGGTTCTTTCTTTCTTGGAAGAATATTAGTTTCTTGGTTGAATAGAAAGAATGATTTAGTGTCATTATCTACTACAGAGGTAGAGTATATTGCAGCACCATCATGTTGTACTCAAGTGTTATGTATGAAGAAAACATTGAAGGATATCAAAGTATCATATGATAAACCTATTTCTATCTTGTATGATAATACAAGCACTATAAATATTTCAAAGAACCTAGTAATACATTCAAGAAAAAGCCATATCTCTATCCGGTATCACTTTCTAAGATAGAAGCTTGCAAAGAGTGAGGTGAAGTTGGAGTATGTGCCTACAAAAGATCAAGTTACAAATATCTTTACAAAGGCTCTTCCAAAAGATACTTTTGAGTATCTCCAGTAGAAGTTGGGGGTCATTGCCTCTCCTTCTTTCAACTAGATGGATAAGTTGGTGCATCTATCCAGGTGAAAATTCAAGATACATTCTTGGTCTTAGACTGTTGTTGAAGGATACCTCTCAGGGAGAGTAGGTAGTAGTGTTGTTGGTTGATGCAAGTTTTTTGTTGGTACAATCAGGTGGAACATATCTTTTATCCCTAAGGGGAGTGTGCAAGCAGTAAAGGAAGTAGTGAAAATGAGTAATGCAGAATGTGTAGTAGTGAGAGGTGTATGGAAAAGAGTAGTGGAGAGAGAGTAGTTGCTTTCTGGTGTTGTAAGTAGTATCAAAGTGATGTATATAGATGTCAAATGGGTTAAAAAATAAATAAAAATTCTATGCAGGTGTTGTCAAAGGGAAATATGTTTCCCTTTGTCACTAATGTCAAAGGGGCAGAGAGTGAAGTCTGAAAAACATAGGGGGGAGTAATGGTTTACATTTTGTCTATAGAGTTTAAATATATTTGTGACATTAAATTTTCTGTAGATTCTAAAAAAAAAAATTCAAAAATTTTGGAATCAGATTGCACTTCTTTTTCCATCTCCTTCGAAAACTAGTTTTTTTTAGTAAACACCATTTTTAAGGAGTGACGCTCACCATATACAACATAACTTTTTTTCCATGAAGGATAAAATTCTAATTTTTTCGAATTTAGATTTCTGACTACAATATCTAGTGCTTCCAATTGGTTTCATAGTGTTTTATTGAATATTTTTCCTTAATCAAGTTTCAAAATCAAACCAATTACAATTCAGACATTTTATTTTTTTTTATGTATCGAAATTCAATTTTTTTTTGTCGGATCAAGGACTTCAATATCTAGTGCACTCATATTTTTCAATTTTTTGTTGTTGATAATTTTCTATTTTTCCACATGTGCATAATAGAGAGCTTAATTTTTGGTGAAAAAACCTATGTTTAATCAAACTAAAAAAACAAATACATAATAAAACTAAAACATATTAAAATTATATTTGTTGGATAGCTCATTCCAAGGACTACCAACATCCAATTGGGTCTGTGAAGTCTCCTCCATTTTCATCCTCAAATCAAGTTTTGAAGGGAAAAATTATGGAGTTTTTTTGTGCTAGAGGGGGAGAAGAGGGGAAAAGGGGGGTTTGAGCAAACCCCCCTTGGAGGTTCGCTTGAACCTGGGTTCACTCGAACTAGAGTTCAAGCAAACCATCTTTCCACAAAGCTTTTCTTTTGGCTTTTTCCTGGGAATGGTGGGACCTAGTATTTAATGGATTCACTCAAAGGGGGGTTCTAGCAAACCCTCTTTGGGTTCACTAGAACCAAATGTTCATTTGAACCCCCAAAAACCAAAAAAAAATTCATGGGGGAATTTTTTGCAACTTTTCCTTCCTCACTGGAATTGTAAACCAATTTTGTGGGTAAATACCCTCTTGGTAGTGCACCACCGGGTAGTGAGTCTTTCTTCTTTTTTTGGGCAATGAGCCCTTTGTAGTGAGCCTAATTGTATTTAGTGTTGCTATTGATATATATGTGAGCTAATCCTCACTATGGTTTTTCCACATAAATCTAGTGTTCTTATGTGTTTCGATGTGTTTTCATTGTTGTTTCACATGTTTACATTTCACTAATGCATGATAAGGGTTTAAGGGCCAATAAGGGTTTGAAAGATAATCAGGGATTGAATTCTTTTAATGTTCAATAGATTCACACCCCTCTTGGTTGTTTTGTGCATCTAGCACTCTTTTTCTCCCTCTCTATCTCTATATTTATTTCTCTCTCTTCTCTCTTTTTGTATCTCCTCCCTCTCTCTTTTCCTCCATTTCTATCTTTGTTTATCTCTCTCTAATTCTCTCTAACTCTCTATTTTTCTATCTTCCTCTCTTTCTCCTCCTTTGTCTTATTTTCTACCCCTCTTTTTCTCTCTTTGCCTCTCTATATCTATTTTTTATCTCTCTATATCTCTTTCTCTCTCTCTATCTCTCTCTCTATATCTTTATTTCTCTCTATTCTCTCTTTTTGTATCTCCCTCTACCTCTCTTTCCCTCCATTTCTATCTTTATCTATCTCCCTTATTCTATCTTCCTCTCTTCTCCTCCTTTGTCTCATTTTCTCCCCATCTCTTTATCTCTCTTTTTTCTCCCTTTTCATCTGTATATCTTATCTCTGTCTCCCTCTCCCTTCTCTCTTCCTCTCTCATTTCTCGCTATCTTTATCTATCTATTTTCCTCCTTAAGTGCACAATGCATGCATTAAAGAGGTCTTAAAGATGAATTATCATATCCATAATCAAATGAAATGCTACCCTAAGCATAACTCTCAAGGGACAAAATGACTAATCAAAAGTTAGTTTATCTCTCTAAATTTTAATTTAGATTTTAAGTTTAAAATTTATTTTATTATAAAAATTAAAATTAAAACTCAAAATATAATTATTCTACAATAATTAAAATTTTAACAAGATAAATAATTATAAATTAAATTAGTTTGAATTACTTTTAAATATTATTTGTAATTTCATAAAATGGACATAAAAATAATTTTTAAAGTTTTTAAAATTAAAAATTAAATTAGAATAAAACTAAATGCAAAATCAAAATATATCCAAATTTAAATTTTAAAAAATAATTTACAAAAGTTAATAATAAATAATAAAATTTTAAATTAATAAATAATGAAATGAAAAAGTAAAATTATTTTTACATTTATTAGAATTAAAATATTAATAAATATGTACGCAGTAAATATAATGTATTACAAATAATATTAATATTAATGAAGGTGTGATGGGTGAGAATGGGAGTGGGGGAGGTGAGTTTAATTTCTACAAGGGAAGAGGGAGATGTATTGGTGTAATTAATTATTTAATTACACTTTAGGATAAGTTTACTTAGGTTACAATTATTTATTTCCTAGGATAATTATCTTTTAATTCTTATCTTATCTTATTGAGCTGTCTTTTTGCTCAAGATAAGATTAGGGTTGCTTTTTCCTGCTTTATTGCATCTTTGCCTTTTCGAAGGCTTTTGTATTATTTGTAAAACATTATTCTCAATAATCAATTCTGATTTTTGCTTGCACAAGTTTGCTCTGAGAGTTTACAGAACATCTTTCATTTCTTGTTCTGAATATCTGTGCATGTGATAGGTAATTGCTTGCAGGTGATTCTTGGGGACTGTGAAGTTGGTTTTTCAACTTCTACATGGTATCAGAGCTCCAGATCTATTGCTTCCTATTCGTGTTTTGAAGATATTCTCTCACAGTATCTTTTTATGTGCAAGGGTTTTATTCCAGTATTTTTTTGTCAGATCAACGAGGTTTTTCATCATTTTTTGAGAAATTTCGACTTTGATCTCTCAAACAGTGCATGTTGGTGCAAAACGGACTTCATAGATGTGCTCAGAAGGCCCAAAAACCCCTATTTTCATATAAAATATGATAGGGTTTGCTGAAAATTAATTTTTTAGTGTTTTTCGAAAATTTCAAAATAGTTGCAAAAAAATCCGTACGGATCCGTACGGCCGCATCAATTTCCGTGCCATTTTGATTTCTGTGCTACCTCGATTTTCGTGCATGAAGGTTCAGCTAAATATTTTATTAATTTTTTCATTTTTAAATTAATAAAATTTTTGGTTTAAAGCCTAAATGAGCATATTTAGTAAAATAGTCATATCTTGAGCATATGGTCTCCGTTTTTCGAAAACGAGATATTGTCGGAAAGCTGCTTCCGACGCCGTTCCAGTGGTGCTGGTATTGTTTTCTGATTTTTCTGTTTTGATGCCTTTTTTGCCTGTCAAAGTCAGAAGTTGTTGTTTTCACTCCAAGAGGCATAACTTTTGCGTCCTGGCTGCGTTTTTCGAAAACAAATAGGCGTTGGAAAGCTGGTTCCTCCCTCTTCTCAGATATCAGACCTGTTTTTTGCAAAAAATTTACCAGATATCTGATTTATTTGTTAGAACTCAGCCTTTATCTTTTGAGTTATTTTCTTGGGAAACGTGCAATCGGGAGTTTTTTTTGAGATCCAAGAGGAATTATTTTTATTTGAGAGTATATTACTGCTGTTTTCTATCATGTATTTACACAATATTGCACCCCTTACTCCATTCAACTATTTTGGTTGGAAAAAACAAATGGAGATTCATTTGAAACATAAAGGGTTGTATAGGGTAACCATGGGTACAGAAATTGAACCTACAGGTGCTATTGAAAAGAGAAAATGGTTTAATAGGTGTGATGAAGCTTATGGCACATTATGTCTATCTCTTTCATCTAACCTCCTTTTCCACATTGAATCTTGCACTACACCAAATGAGATATGGGATACTTTGGAGTCCTTGTTTGGGAAGCAGGATACTATGAGAGGTTTTCAGTTAGAGAATGAGCTTATTGGCTTAAATCCTAGGGATTTTGACAGCATCTAGGAGTTTTTCACCAAACTCAAGTCTCTTAGATTACAGTTGTCACAATGTGGTGTTCAGAAAGAAGACTCTCAGTTGATATTGTCCATCCTTTCTAAGCTTGGACCTGATTATTCAGTTTTTGTTTCTACCTTTTATGCCACTAGGGATGCACTTGGTACGAGATTCACTATGCAATCTCTTGATGACTTTGCTTCATCTCTCACTCGAGAGCAAGCTAAGTTAGCTAGCATGGGTACGGTGAAACCTTCTTCCTCTTCACAGGCACTTATTGCATCACAGGAGCCCAGAGATCAGAAGGCTTCTACAGGCAAAGGCAAGGAATAGAAACAAAAGGATTCTGAACCTCATGAGCAACAAAAGGAGTCCTCATATTCATCCTCCTCTTCTAAGGGGAAATCATTTAGGAAGGAGAAGTCTACATGTGCATATTGCAAGAGGGAAGGACATGCAGAACATAATTGTTACAAGAAGGACATTGATGAGTTGAAACATCTTCTTCAGAAACATCAGATTGATTTGCCTTCTAGGATGTCTGCATCATCTTCTTCTCCTCATTCTTCTTCTTCAGAGCAGCATAACACAGGCACAGATGGTTTACATACTTCATCAGGTATGAAGGGACATGCTCTTTGTGCTTCTTCAGGTATTGGATCAGGGAGATGGCTTCTAGATTCAGGAGCATCTCATCATATGGCATCTTCGCAGTCTATGTTCACTTCCTTTGAGCCTTGCACTATGTCTCCCATTTTGATGGGAAATAACACTTACATGAGTGTTATAGGGAGGGGGTCTATTAGTTTTGGGGACCACTCCTTTCAGGATGTCTTGTGTGTCCCTCACTTGACACATAACCTTCTTTCCATCTATCAGATAACACATGGGGGCAATGGGAGATCTGTGGAGTTCACACCTGATTCGGTTATCATCAGAGACTTGGAGAGTAGAGCAGTCATTGCTATTGGGATAGTGGATCACTCCTCTCGGTTGTATTCCTTCACTGATTTTGCTACTGGTGGTGCTTCTGTTCCTACAGCTGTTCCTCACACTTCGCGTGTGCATCATCATTCAGAGGAGAGATTTGGCTTCTTGAACATTGTTGTTCTCACTTTGGATCTTGTTCTCGAGCCTTCTGCTCCATCTCCTCCTCCTCCTGTTGCTTCTTTTGTTTCAGTGCAGCAGGATCCAGTTGATCATACATCTTTGGAGGTTTCTATTGAGTCTTCACCTACTTCAGCTTCTTCATTTGTTGAGGTCACACCTGCTTCTGTGGAGACATCTTGGGCTGCACCTATTCCACCTTCAGAGATTTCTTTCATTCGACCTCTTCCCTCTCACTTCTTTCTGGAGATGCAGTTTCTTCACTTCTTTTGGAGTTACTTCATTCTGGGGGGGATCTGTGGTCTCTTTCTTCCTCTCTTATGGGGGGATTCTTTCATGTATCTTTGTGATGAATGGTGTCCTTGGGGGGTCTTATGGAGTCCTCCATTTTTCATCACTTAGGTAGTTTATTGCATTCTATTTTGGGGAGGAGTTTTGTTCCCATGTGGTTTTCTCCTTTACCCCGTTTGATTTAGTTTGCATTGCATTTGTACATGAGTACCTAATCAGGCCTTGTTTCCGGGACTCATATTTGCATAATAATTTGCTTCTCCCTAAGTTGCACTTATGGGGGGGTATTGGTGTAATTGATTATTTAATTACACTTTAGGATAAGTTTACTTAGGTAATTATTTATTTCCTAGGATAATTATCTTTTAATTCTTATCTTATCTTATTGAGCTGTCTTTTTGCTCAAGATAAGATTAGGGTTGCTTTTTCCTGCTTTATTGTATCTTTGCCTTTTAGAAGGCTTTTGTATTATTTGTAAAACATTATTCTCAATAATCAATTCTGATTTTTGCTTCCACAAGTTTGCTCTGAGAGTTTACAGAACATCTTTCATTTCTTGTTCTGAATATCTGTGCATGTGATAGGTAATTGCTTGCAGGTGATTCTTGGGGACTGTGAAGTTGGTTTTTCAACTTCTACAAGATGGGGATGGGGAGTTTGAGGATAATGATGGTTTTTTTAAGTTGCAAGCGCAAGATCTTGTTGTGGTTGTTGTTGGACTATTGTAGGTTTCTTCTCCTACATTCCCTGTTGCTCTTTAGGAGGCATTGTTCCTTTTCCATGGCTGCCCTTTTGTTTTGGTTCGGCTATGAAGGACATGAAAGTAGATGCTACATTTACTCACATGGACATGTTCTGGCTGGTTGTTGACACAATTATTATTTTGAACCTAGGCACTCCCATCTTGGTGCAGTCAAGAATGGAGGGTCTAGAAATAGGACTATCCAACCTCACAGCAAGAGTAAATGCAATAGAAACACAATGAATAAGAATAACAATCGCACATGGAAATATAGAGAATGATCAATTATTTACTAGCAACATGCTCTACCTTCCAACTTACAGAATTACAGAAAGATATGGCGTTAAAGCCCAAATTACAATGCAGGTCAAAGCCATGATCTATCACCTCTATCCTTCTACTTGAATGATTCCTAATCCAACTACATGATTCCTATATATATATATATATCAATTCCTAGCTCCAGAAAAGATCTGCATCGGCCTCAAGAGGTTTCAAACCTTGATGTAGATGAAACATGTGAAGGTTTGCCAAAACATTTGATTTCCCTTTGATTCTTGGAAAAACACAATGCAGATAAGAACAAAGGTTCCTCATTGAATGTGCATCCTTATGGAAAGGTCTCCTGAGCTCCGCAAGTCATGGGATAGGTCCGCACATTTGAAAAGCCAAGACTGGTCAGTGAATGCTCACTATCCAAATGTAGTTGATATTCTGTTAGCGATAACTTCATACTAGAATCTCCAAAACACTTGAATTCTGGATATGGTGTAGATGTTGCAATGTAGATCATATATCTTGCTCCATGAGCTCTGATGTTACAATGCGGTACAATGTGGTATGAAATACTGAGACTAGGTCTAGACAACTAACTACTAAAATGTAAGTAAACATGAATGCATATATTTTTGGTTGATGCAAAATTGCTTGAAACCTAGGATGCTCCTGCATCAGACATCCGAGGTTGAAGAAAAGTGAGCCTCTCACTTTCTAGGGGCTAGAGGAAAACCAATGTGGTCCACCTCAACCTAAGAAATCCATGATGAATCTTCCTCCAGTCTTCCTTTCCATTTGACTAGATATTCCTTGTATTGCTTGCCTCTAGTACTACGTCCAACTTTGATGTCTAAAATCTCCTCAATTTCCTTTAGATGATGTGTTGGTTTCCTTGGTGCTAGTGTCATTGATCTATAGTTCATAGGCTTCTTGGCTTGTGTGATGGGGTCTTCCCCATCTTTTGCATTCATTCCCTAATGGTGTTTGGAGGATGAGTTTATTCCATGGATGTGGCTAATCTTGTATCCAAGATTAACCCAACATTGTTCCTTTCTCTCTATTTTAATGCTTTCAAAGTTTCCTTTTTTATGCAGAAGGGGGAGATGTTGCACCCTAAGAGTGAATTATTTTGGTGTATATAGGTTTTAATGGTTTTGGAAAACCTTGTTAGTTTGAGGATGGTTGTCGAGAGTCTTTAGACTTTATTTTTGGATACTTTTGTGTTGTTGTTGGATTATTTTTTGGTCTTTGGTTTCCTTAAGAGGGCTTCTACTACTCTTGTCTTGACTTCTTTACTTTCTGCTCCTATTGAGGTGGAGATTGTTCTAGTGGGTGAGGTTGGGGTTCGACAATACCATTAGTGGGCTTTTTCTCCTACTACTCCTATTGAGGTACAGACTATTTTTCTATAGATTTTGTGAGTTTCTATAAGGGGGATTTTGCTACCATATTATCTAATTTGGTTCTTTTTTTTCTCATATTAACGTGGAGATAAAGGATGGTGATGGGATCTTGTATCTGCATTTTAAGGTACGAGTAACAAGTCTTTATTCAGCTAAAGGTTCTCACTTGTTTTTTTCTTGGCTCAAGAATTTTGTATTTTTTAGTAGGTTTGATTTGTGGTTATGGCCTTTATCTTGTAGTAATTGGGTTTCTCTTGTTTTGGTTCCTTTTCACTACTAATGTATGGTTGTTGATAGGAAATGCTTTCTTTCTAGGTGACGTTATGTATTAGGGTTGTAGGTCCCTTCAAAACTTGTTGGTTTGGACCTAATGTGATCCTTTGTAAAGGGTTTTGGGGCCACTTCAAAACATAGTTTACCCTTAATAAAGATTAATCTTAATATTAATAGAAATATTAACTAAATATTAACAAATAAGAATGATTATCAAATTGAAAATAAATATACTTAAATTCTTCAATAAATTAATATTAAAAATTAAAAGAGTACGTTAATAAAATATAAAAAATAAAAATAAACTATATTAAAATTGATAAAGCAAAAATTTTAACTTTAAATATTAAAAGTTTAAGTAAAACCAAACTTAAAAATTTAAAATAAAATTATATCTATTAAAAAGGTAAAATATTTATAAATAAGATTAGTTTATTTAAGATTTTCTTTTATGCAAGGTTGGGTAATATTTATGGTCTTCTCCATTAGATTTCTTAATGTTATATAATAATTTATAAATTACTCAATGAACATAGAAATGATATTTATTTAATTTAAAATTAAATTTGTAAATAATGTAAAATGTAATTTAAAGTAAATTAGATACAGATGACTTAATAGATATATAATATGATGTAATAAATAATAAATATAATGTATAAATAATCAATTATATTTTTAGAATTTCTTAAATATTACTTTTATTTTGAAGATTTTAATAATCATTATATTATTCTATATAAATAATAAATCATATGTTCAAAAAATTTTGAATTTTAAATTTTTATTTATTTGAATAAAATTATATTATTATATATATAATTAATTTTAATATATAATAAATGAAAATTTTAATAATAAAGCTCATTTTTATCATTTAAAACAAAATTATTTCATTCTTATCAAATTTTCATGTCCTTTACTAAATGCACTAAACCTCCACCTCAATTCACCTACATAATAACCCACCTAATTGTACTACATGAAGTATGATCCCTTTTTATGATCTATAGCAGCTTTCTTTTAATGTCTTTGTCCATTCAGATCTCGCAAAATTTTATCTCTATTTGGTAAGGAAGAAAATCTTAACAATTTTTTCTTTATTAAATTATAAACAATTGCTCCACATGCTACTTGAACCTCACATTTCTAGTCGGTATGAAAAACATTCTTAAACGCAAGATATCATACAAGTGGGACATTAATCTGCATGAATGTTCTAACACTATTGAAGAACTAAAAATGTTTGTGTTAGAAAAGTTTAGGATTGCTATGTGGATAAAACAAATGGATCATGTAAACAAGTGCACTATGTCAAAGAGTTCAACCCCATGTGGGAGCATAATGAGAAAGCTTATTTGAAGGTTGTAGTTAAGGGTAAAGAAAATATTTTAGTTGCACAGTTGAGGAATGACTCTCATCATCTTTGATGTGAGACAGGTAGATGGACGGTTCGCAAGGATGAATGAGACGCAAGAATTTGCATTCTTTGCAACAAAGGGGTTGTTGAAACTAAGGAGCACTTCATCTTTGATTGTATAACATATAAGGATATTCATATTTAGTTCGAAAACAATTTGAAAGAGCACAATTTGAATGGGCTATTAAAGGAGATAAGACTTAACAAAATGACAAGTGTATTGGTCAAGATACACAATAGAAGAGCTAATATGGAAAGGAACTTGAAAATGGGTTAATGTTGTGTTCCGTGGTCCCTAAGACTGCTAGGTCTCATGGACATCATTAAAATTTCTTCATTCATTCATTCATACATTCACTTTAGCATAATGAAAATCCTTGCAGTCAAGCAACTGCATTGACAATGAATGACCAACTTAGGTACATATAGGTAGATGCATGATTAAATATATATCATAATCATTTGGCTAAATGTCACTTCATTCCACCGAACTACTTATTTCATTGAGTGATAATCAACCCACTACTTATTTTAATATATATATTATATAAAAAAATTAATAATAAAGTTAATTTTTATCATTTAAAACAAAATTATTTCATTCTTATCAAATGTTCATGTGCTTTACAAGATGCACTAAGCCTCCACCTCAATTCACCTACATGATAACCCATCTACTTGTACTACATGAAGTACAATCCCTTTTTATGATCTATAACAACTTTCTTTTAATGTCTTTCTCCATTCATATCTCTCAAGATTTTATCTCTGTTTGGTAAGGAAAAAAATCTTAACATTTTTCTCTTTATTAAATTATAAACAAGTGCTCCACATGCTACTTGAACCTCACATTTATCGTTGTTATGACAAACATTCTTAAACACAAGCTATCATACAAGTGGGACATTAATCTGCATTAATGTCCTAACATTAATGAAGAAATAAAAAAGTTTGTGTTAGAAAAGTTTAGGACTTCCATGTGGATAAAACAAATGGGTCATGTAAAAAAGTGCATTATGTCAAAGAGTTCAACCCCATGTGGGAGCATGATGAGAAAGCTTATTTGAAGATTGTAGTTATGGGTAAAGGTAAAATTTTAGTTGCATAGTTGAGGACTGACTCATCATCTTCTATGTAAGACAGGTAGATGGATGGTTCCCAAGGATGAATGTGGAGCAAGAATTTGCATTTTTTTGCAACAAAGGGGTTGTTGAAACTAGGCGGCACTTCATCTTTGATTGTGTAGCATATAAGAATATTCATATTTAGTTTAAAAACATTTTGAAAGAGGGCAATTTGAATGGGCTATTAGAGGAGAGAAGACTTAACAAAATGACAAGTTTCTTGGTCAAGATACACAATAGAAGAGCTGATATGGAAAGGAACTTGAAAATGGATTAATGTTGTGTTTTGTGGTCTCTTAGACTGCTAGGTCTCGTGGATGTCATTAAAATTCCTTCATTCATCCATTCACTTTGGCATAATGAAAATCCTTGCGGTCAAGCAGCCACATTGACAACTAATGGCCAACTTAGGTACATATCTACCATATATATGGTAGATATATGATTAAATATATACTATGACCAACTTAGGTATGTATAGGTCGATGTATGATTAAATATATACCATAATCGTTTGGCTGAATGCCACTATATTCCACCGAACTACTTATTTCATCGAGTGATAATCGGTCCACCATCAAGATAACTTGTATTATAGGAAGTGTTGCACCGCGTTGAGGTCTCTAGTTTTGATTTAATAATATTATAGGAAGTGTTGGACCACGTTGAGGTCGCTCGTTTTGATTTAATAATATTACAGGAAGTTGTTGGACCACGTCGAGGTCGCTGGTTTTGATTCAATAAGTAGACCAGTGGTTTAATATTAAGCATTTAGAGATACAACTACTAGCCTATCATATAAACTTATTTTATGGAGTACTATACCATACTGGGATTGGGAAGAAATCTAACTAGGTGTCCTTGCTCTTAAAGAATCTCTGTAACGGCTCGACTGGATATCCTTACGAGAAAGCCAATATGAAGAATTGGATCGGTTTTGTATGCATGGTACTGGTGCTGAGCATCCTAGTGGCGGTCACTGACGGTGTTGTGGAGGTGGAGAAGAGGTTATTGCTGGCATCGGCGCTGGGGTGGCTGGTTCTTCACGTCAGCGGAAAACGAGAGCGGCGAGAAGTTTATCTTGTAGATTTCACCTGCTACAAACCGCCGGCGGAGCGCCAGGCTAACACGGAGATGAGCATTTACGTTTCGACAAGGACTGAGCCCATCATTCCAGAACACTTGAAATTCCAGTGGAAAATATTTCTGCGGTCCGGTCTGGGGGAAGAGACATCGCTGCCGCGTTTCTTTTTCACGGAGGAAATGGTGGCCACATTGGAGGAAGCGCGGGTGGAGATGGAGGAGAGCTTCATTGCAACGGCGGACGAGCTGTTTGGCAGGACGCAGGTCACACCACAAGACATCGATATACTCATCGTTACAGTGTCGACCTTCACGGCGGCGCCGTCACACGCGTCCGTTGTAGCGAACCACTATAAGATGAAGGAGAGCGTTAAGACATCTTTCCGGCATGGGGTGCAGCGCAGGTGTTTTAGCGGTGAACATGGTGAGGGATCTCCTACTCGTCTATCCGGACTCCTACGTTCTGCTCCTCACCACCGAGAACATCACCGTCAACGCAAACTATCAGGGCAACGACAGGACGTTCATGCTTGCCGAATGCCTCTTCCGAGCTGGCGGAGCCGCGATGCTTCTCTCAAACAAACCGCAAGATGCCGGGCGAGCCAAAATGCGGCTTCTCCACACAGTTCGGACCAACCTGGCCGCCGACGACGAGGCCCACGGTTGCGTCTGCACGAAGGAGGACGACGACGGCTTGTATGGCATCCATCTAAGCCCTTCTCTCCACAGCGTCGCTGCCAAGGCCGTGGCGAAGAACTTAGCCGCGCTGGGGCCCAGAGTCCTTCCCTTGCGCGAGGTGCTCTACTACGCCTACAATAGGGTCTGCATGGAGGTCTTGAAGATGAAGGTGGAGGCCTATATTCCCAACTTCAAGCTGGCGTTTCAGCATTTTTGCATCCACCCGGGAGGGCGGGCCGTCGTCAGTGGAATTGGGAAAAGGTTGAAGTTGGGTGACTACGACCTCGAGGCCTCGCGCATGGCGCTGTTTCGCTTTGGCAACACGTCCTCCAGTGGCGTGTGGTATGAATTGGCCTACTTAGAAGCGAAGGGGAGGCTCAAAGCGGGCGAGCGCATTTTGCAGATTGCGTTGGGGTCTGGGTTCAAGTGCAACACCGCCGTTTGGGAAGTGCTGAGGGAGAAGCACCCTGTGGAGAGGAGCTGCTGGGACGACTGCCTTCATAGGTATCCCTGTGATACAAATCTAAGTTACCCAGATGATTTCTGTGAACACTGGTTAAATCGTCTCACATCTGTATAACTACCACAACTTGATCGCACCTATTGTTTCAATTTCGTATATTGCACTGTATCCATATAGTGAATTGCTATGCAACGTTCCTCCTCAGTGCTCTTTGTTTTTATTCTTCGGTAAGGCCAATGGGATAGATATATCTTCCTATCCTGCTAATAAGGTTGGGCCAACTATTGAAATTATTATGAAGCTAATATTATATTTTGTTTTCAATGGAGGATCTGAAATATTTTATAAAGTTAGTTTTTTAATTGTGGTATTGAATCCGTGAATAATCATCTTTATAGTTTAGAGTTAAGGTTTGGGGGACATTCATTCTATTTGGTATCATTTTCGCATTCTGATTTTCTGTACTTTGGTTCTTAGTTCTTATTGTTGGCTGATGACTATACTTTATCCTCCAAAATATAAGTCTTGTCTTCGTCTGTAAGTAAAATTGGGAGAGTATGTTAGTTGTAAAAAGGGAAATTTGGACTGGTCTAGATCTTCTAGTAGATGGAAGAATTCAAATGTTATTATGGGCATTTTAATTCGTTTTTAATTCATTTTTAGATTACTAGGGTAATCTTATTTTATCAATTCTGAAAAGATTATTTCAAAGAAATATTAAATTCATGGTTTAAACATATTACAAGTTGCAAGAAAATATTAATGAGGGAAATTATTATAGACATTTAAATCATTTCAAAAAAATCTTAAATGTATTGTTTAAATATATTTAACTTTCTCTTCTATCTAGTTGAAGAAATTGATCATAGGCTAGAAGTTACACATCTGCCTTGGATAAGGTTCCTACACCATTCATCACTTATGATTCAAAAAGTCACCTCTACCCTGTTGGAAAGTGATGCATGAGCCTCACTGCCATGCAATTTACTGAGACTGCCATGCAGTGTTATTAATAAACAATTAATTTTAATGACTGTTTGTAAGTGCATGTTGACTGTAGCTATCATGTGCATTCCTATTTTTATACAAATTATTTTAATTCAATGCATGCATGAACCATATTAAGTATTGGTAATGCAAAACATCTATAAAGAGAGGTCATATGTAATGAATTCTATTATCATAGAAATATGAAGCTACTGTGTGTTTGTGTGTAAAAAAAGAATTGTGCTTTCTCTGTTTTTTTTGTTTTAGTGTTTGTTTGCCTGGACTTTCAAATCTACAAACCCTATGTAGTCAATCTAATAGGTATTCTATCATTTCCATCATTTATTATCATTTATCTAACTTTTCATGTGTGCTATGCAGAATTTTATGTAATTAGATTGACTCATAGTATTTCCTAAGAAATTTTCTTACAGATCAAGTTATGCTTTTATAGATTTTGGTTCCAAACCCACTTATATCTATGGTTTTATGATTCCCTGGAAGCTGAAAAAACATCCCCAAAGACAATACTAAGAACAACAACACCCCAACTATCACAAGCCCTTAATCAAACAATATTATGTCTTTGCTCAGTACCTTCACAATTCAACTAGAACTAATAATCGATAAGTAGTAATAAATCATATGGTAAGTTGCTATAAAGGGATCAATTTATTGTCTTGGAAACTTAGAGATGGAGGAGAGAAAAGTTGAAGAGATAGCAGGGCACATTCTTAGAGCCTGGTATTTCTTTTTCTTTGTGTGGGCAGAATATCATTCTTTTTAATAATATTTAAGGAAAAGTAGTTAGGCTTATGTTTCGTTGCAACCCTATAATGGAATCAATTTTCACTGAGATTGTAAGTTTGGAATAATTAGTCCACATGATTAGATGCTACCTTTCAGTGGAATCTCCTTTTTTCTAATCAAAGACTAAGTATTTAGTCAACATGACATGATGTTCATGGAATTTCTTCCTCATGTATAATGATAGTGACCACACATATTTTGGTCGAAGACAACACTCATAGGTTTAAGTGCTAAAATATTTATCTTTGGATTTAAATGTGTGTTTGTGTTTGTGGGTGAGGGAAATTTTTAGGTGTATGAATTATTATTTTACAATTCAGTTAGTGATGATGGTCTTTATTTTTATTTTGTGAGATTAAATTTTTGTATTTCAAATTTTTTTTAAAGAGCACGTTGTTGTGAAGAGGGTAATTATTTTTCATTGAAAAAATGAAAATTACAAATCATAGATATGATTAGTTTAGATATATTTTTTTGGTTGTATCTCTAAGAGTTTGTAGGGTGTCATAGTTTTAGAGTTCTTCATTCAGGTATGCATTCCCATCTAAGTTTTAATTTTCATTGATCCTTGTTTGACTTTCAAATTTCTCCATCCTAGCAAGCCTTTCCTCCAACATTTCATTTACATTGCTCTTATTGGGTCATTACACTTCATTTTACTAGAATTCTTTTCTCCAAAACCCTAATTTCCTAATCTTTCCCTTTTCCTTCACTACTATACTTCAATACTTACCCTTATTTGGGTATTATTCCCTTGTTTTCTCTAATCTCTAAAATCCCGCTCTTCTCCCTTGCCTTGTTAGAGTTTTGGACTTGTCTCCCATGTCATCTATTTCCTTTGAACCTTTCTCTTTTCCCTGCTAGCATGCTTTCTACTCCAACCTTGCATCATTGACTTCAAACCTTGAATCCTTAGCTTTTGACTAGTGGCATCAGTCATGTAGTATTTTTGACTCTTGAACTTTGACATTCTTTCCTTTTACACTATTCACCTCACCTACCTCTCAACATGACCCAAAAGAATGATTAACGTTGGATTTGATA
This sequence comes from Sequoia sempervirens, assembly GCA_007258455.2. Classification (NCBI taxonomy): domain Eukaryota; kingdom Viridiplantae; phylum Streptophyta; class Pinopsida; order Cupressales; family Cupressaceae; genus Sequoia; species Sequoia sempervirens. Next base: position 184,326 of record VDFB02126519.1, read on the forward strand.
ATACAACTTCTCTAGAAGGGTTTGTTTATCGAAGTTTTGCATGCAACAACTTTGATAAAGTATTGAGTATTTTATCTCTCTTGAAATGAATCAAAAAGTGACTACCCAAAGGCTTCGAATGCCAGGTCTTGAGATTATAAGAAAACTCAATAGTTCAATGCAATTTTTTGTTTTGATAGGGAGCCTTACTTTATGAATTGAAAATCTAATGAGGGTTTTGATATGATTTTCTAAAATATAGAAACCTTAAATGTTTTCTAAGATCTAGCATTTGAAAATAATTTTTATCATCTAATGTAGCAATGGAATTATATTTTTCCTTACTAATTTTGACTCTTTAAAAGAAAATTCAAAAGATAGGGGAGATGGAAAAGGTTTAGAAATCCTATGGATAATCACAATGAGAATTCAATGCTTCAAATAGATAGATTCCACATAACTATTTTTTCTTGAATAGAGGGGCTCATAATGCCACATAAACCATGTGATCTTCAAATAAACAAAAGGTTTTCAAATTATAAAAAATCACTAACTACCTAGATCTAGTGAAACTCAATCAAATATTCATAATGGAAAAAGATTCAAAATATATGTTCAGACTAACCATACAAAAGCTTACAATAGAAAAACACAAATTCTATGAAGTAGAGATCCATCAAATATCAAAGCATTTCATCATAATTGTAGTAGAAATATGTAAAATATTGAAGAAGACCCATGCAAACTATCTGGAAAAAATCGGTGATACAATTTAATAATGCTTCTAGTTGTATTAATTTAAAAATAGCTGACTTCAAAAATTCTTAAGCTAATCCTTTACATGAAAATTGATTTCCTTTTATACATAAGGAAAGGAAACTTGGTATACAATGAAGGGTGAGAATTAATTCAACACCAAAGGTATAGATTATATAATTGGCATTTAATTTATGGGGAAACATTAAATAGTATACACATATCTCTAGCTAATTTCTTTTACACTTTTATCTTTATGGAAAAAGAAAAAGAAACCTTTTAAACCTCTTTTTGAGGGAAAAACATATTTTAAGATAATTGGCACAACAACTAAAAAATTTGGGCACAAATTTTGAAGTAGGATCACAAGATAAATATCATACTAGAAGCTTGGAACTCAATATTGTAGAGTTCCCTAAGTGAACACCTCAAGAAAGGAATTAATTTACAAAAAAGGTGAAGGCACATCTAGAATGGACTTATAACACATCATCTTCAATAATTATCCTGCCACTTGCCTTTTCCTTCCTTGTATATGTCACGAAAAACTTTAACCCCAAGAGTGCTCTCATTGAGAGGACCTAAGTTTGTAACATGAATTGTGTAGCACTAGGTATCATAGGCCTTTGTAAAAATATTGTATGAAACTTCCCTAGCATGGGTACCATCTTGAAAAAATTTAATCTTGGAAAAGAAATTAGCAACAACATATAAACTATCTTGATTGAATTGGATCTCTAGGGGATCTCCATGTAATAACAACTTCCATTGTAACGCCCTGACTTAGTTACATTATAACAAAGAGCAAAAACAAAGTTAACTGAATAATTTTTTTTTTTTTATAATTGTTTACACATATGTTATAAAGTTTCCAAGATGTTGTTACATAAACTTAAAAATTAAACTCAACACATTGATCATCAACAAAAGTACAAATTTGATTTCATGTAAGATTCAATTTATAAAACTACATACAATCATATATCCCAAATGTCCATTTTACATAAAGTGAGATTTCAAAGAATCTCCATACATCAAAGGTGGTATAATCAGTACACTTTTATACAAGAGGTGAGTTTACAAAGCATATAGTGTTCATCTAACATCTGAAATAATATCCACGAACAAGCTCCGCATCAACAGCCACGAACAAACTAGTAACTGGAAACTGCTGCAAGCTTAGGATCAACTGCAAGAAAGTTCTAATAAAGGTGTAGCACGGTTTCCTCCCGACCATGTGGAACCCAAAGGTCCACTCCCTCCATGCTAAGAGATACTGACAGGTCCACAAACAATGTAGACAGAACATCACGTTTACAGGGTTTACAATTCACAATACGACATAACGTTTGCAAAACAAAACGGATAAAATCACAGTATCAAGTTACATTAAATTGAAATCTCAACAAAAGAAAACACCATCATGATATAGACTAAGAGAGTGTCATCACATTGTTGGGATAGTTTACCCTGGTGAATCTTCCTAGACTACCGGCCCTCTCCAAGAGTTACCCTAGTAGCCTCTATCGATTCCCGGCCCCTATGCAGACTAATGCGGTGTCATTACATCTTTCAAGAGGAGAAGATGGCGACTTGCCATTCCAGGCCTTCTCAGCCTTTTCTCAACCTAAACGAGCGTTAAGAAGTAGGCGAGGCATACCATTATCTGATTTAGTGTTTAGAACTACCCAACCCCTAATATATTAGTTAGGTTATCACTTAATTAACACACCTACGTTAGGTTACCCAGACAATCACTATATGATTTCGGCCCCTAACACAAGCCACTCTCTCTATAACATGACTCAAAATAAAATCAGTCTAGGGGTAGCTATCAAGCATAAAGTTCAAAACCACAGAGGTTTTTCATCTTCTACCAGAAACAGACCAAATTCTCTAATAAGTTTCACAAGTCAACTACAAAATAAGCAAAGCTATAACCCCTGGTGATAATCATTGTAATAGAGCAATACGAATAATGTGTAACATATTTGAAAACAATTTCTTTTCACTTCCAAGGATTTTAAAGAAACATAATTAACATCAACAACATGGTATATACAAATCCCCAATAGTTACAACTTTCAAACTTCGTGAATTAAAATTTCACATTAAAACAATCTTTTTCTATTATTATTACACTAATAATTTTAAAGGAAAAGCCTATATTATCATTATAGAGAAAAGATAACATATATATATTTATTACTAAAAAGAAAATTACATTCTAATTATAAACCTAGCATTTTATTTATTCCAACTTTTCTTGTTCAAAACTCATACTTTACCAACACTTAGTCTTTGTAAAAGTCTATCAACTGAAAGTTAAGTATATGATCTTTTAACAAGAAAACTGCTACTGTTAATGCATGCAAAGGGATCGCCCAATGGACAGTAGTACTAATTTTTCAGTCACAACTTTAAGATTTTGATAGAAAGCCATGCAATCATGCACTTAAGTCAAGTTAAATCATTCAAAAATATTTCTTGAGAATAGCTAAATGTTTGCTTACTACTGCGCGGTAATTTCTCAATTCCCACACCTATTCAAAAGATTTAATTAATGATCGATAAGCATTGATTTTAATATCAGATATTCATTCTAATTTTTAAGCAATACCGATTATTTATGTAACAGTAATTAAAATTTAGATATTTATTAGGGAAGAAGCAGTATTGGTTTCACTGGAAGGACATTTTATAAGGATGAGATATATGAAGATATCCAAATAAAACTAGTTTCCTTATAGCTGTAATCTAAATTTCAGATTCAACAAAAACCCACGCCCTAGCAACAGGTATACGCGCCAGAACACAAAGTATATTGAAAATATCCATAAAAGAAAGACGTTGCATTCAATGTCTGAGCAAAAGAGATGAATTGGTGTTTAAAATACAGACTTGATGGAATATAGACTTGATGGAACCACGCACAATCTCAGGCAAGGGTTTAACTGGCAGTGAAGGAAGAAACAAATATAATCCTCTCTCCTAAAACAAGAAAATCAATCATTTAAGCGAGAATAATATGTTTATAAGGAGGAAAGTTGCGCGCAAATCTGGAATACCAGGTATAATCTAATATAAAAAATAAATAAATAAATAAGTCTACAGATTTAGTTTTGTCAATAAAAGAATCTCAGATAATGGAAGGGCATGATTGATATATACATTAGTGCAGATTTGAGGAGGGTCCAGTATCATACTAAGAATAAATTTTCTTATTGTGCAAATTTTAATTATATAATCAGATAGAATTAGATATGTAAAAATTCATCTCATGATGAGGTAGGGTATGGCTAAGTTCAGCTTAAAAGAATAACCAGAAATAAGCAATTTTCAATTTGGAGATGAAATTGAAAGAAAAAGGGCAACGATCAAAGTTTCAGAGCATCATACCCAAATTTGTGTTGTATATATTTCAAGGAAGCAAACTGTAAAATACAATCCGAATTTCGTTCAATACCATAAACTAGATATTTCACTAAATCCTCGGATTCACAAAGAGAAATCAACTACCGTTCCAGTTCAAAGAGCAAATACTAGTTCAAATTTCATGATTACCTGGCAGTTTAATTTGTTTGTATTTTTACTGAAATTTGTTTGCCTATTCTAATATTTTTTTCTGTTTTATTTTGCAGGTTTTACAACCATTATATTTCCAAAAAGTTCATAGAAGAAAATTTATTAAAACTTAAAAAGAAGAAAACCTGGTTAATCTGGAAATCGAGCTGAAACACACTTTGAAAGCTTTTGCTGATTCCTCTATTAATTTTCCAGACTTTGACAATGAAATACCAATCAAGCCCACTTCAAAACACGCTTGTGAACAAAATCTTAAAGAAAAATTCTTCTGAAAACAATTGCCGTGAATCAAAACTACTAAAAACTGCTACCGTAAGAAATCTTCCCGTGAATGCACAATTCCCCAAAATCCAAAAGATATAAATTCATGCAAAAAAGATTTCCAATCATTCAATTTTAACTAATAGTTTCATTTGCATTGTAAATAACTCATTCAGTTCAACTCATTCTTAAAATATCAGAACAAACCTTTAACAGACAATCAAAGATTCGTAACTCGTTGAAAATATCTTGTTTTAAAAATATCTATTTCACACAATTCAATTTGCACAATTAAAACAACAATAATATTATTTTTAATTAAAACATTGCAAAGAAATAACTTATTTAATTTAACTTAATAAATTAAATCATTAACATTGGTTAAAACACTAATAAACATTTTATAAAATTAAATATTATATTCGCAAACACAAAACAATATATATTTGAACATGACAAGACAAATTGGGCTATACAGGGTAACACAGAGATACTCGTTCAAAAACGAATGATGGTTTAAAAGGACCTGTCAATACCTCCGACAACATATTTATAATGAATTAGGGTACACTCAGACCTGACAAGTAGGTGGAGCTGTTACCCGGTACCTGTGTCTGCAAGAAAACATCAAGGTTAAAACATGTATATATAATCTCATGTTAGAAAACACACCATGAATAAGATTTGCAGCATAGCAGGGTACTCACAAATGAGTAATGCTACACTGTCTTATCCACCGACACAAACGAGCAAGATCAATCATATACAATCATATCAACATGATAACATAAGCAATAATTATAACCAATAAGCTATATCATGAATGAATCTATCACAGTATCATTGAACCAACATAACTAAATAACCAGGATGTCAATGTATCATCCGCAAAATCAAAACAACATAGTATCCAAAGAACTAAGCATCTAACAAGCAGAATCAAACTAAACAGTATTTCTAAATTGGAGGGGCACTACATCCTCCCCCCCTAGGATAAGGCTTACTCCTGGAAGCCTGCAAACAAATATGGATAAAGCTCATGCATACGTGTCGCATCCTCCCAAGTAGCTGATGCCTCATCACTAGGATCCCACTGGACCCTCACCTGATCAACGTCTCGACCCCTGAGGGCGAGCCTCCGACGCTGAAGAATGCCCATGAGCTCCAAAGCTAGCTGCCCGTCCTCTACCTGTAATGCATTCCAATCGAGTACATGTGAAATGTCAGGATGATAAGGTCGAAGAACAGATACATGAAAGACATCATGAATGCATGATAGACTGGGTGGTAAAGCAAGTCGATACGCCACAGGACCAATCCTCTCAAGAATCTCGAATGGTCCCACAAAACGAGGCGCAAGCTTAGAGCCTTTTCCATAATGGATTGGACTCATGCGCGGACGAACTCAAAGAAAAACCTTGTCACCAACTGAGAACTGTCTATCCACCCTATGTGCATCGGCATACTTTTTCTGTCTATCCTGTGCTGCTACCAAGTGCTCTCTAATACGATCTACCTGTTGCTCCATATCACGAAGCATCTCAGGACCGAGTAGAACTCTATCCTCAAGTCGATCCCAACTCAATGGTGTACGACAAGGACATCCATATAGTGCCTGAAATGGAGGCATACCTATGGAACTCTGATAACCATTGTTATAGGTGAATTCCACTAAGTATAAATAGTCCTCCCAATGAGACTGTCGATCCATCACATACATTCTAAGCATATCTTCGAGAATCTGATTGACTCTCTCTGTCTGACCATCAGTCTCAGGATGATAGGCTGAACTGAAATTCAACTGTGTACCTAAAGCATGCTGTAATGATGTCCATAAAGCTGATGTAAATACAGGATCCCTATCTGAAATGATTCTACGTGGAATCCCATGCAATCGTACTATATCCTCCATGAAAATTTTGGCCACAGAGGAAGCATTGTAAGATGATCGAACTGGTGAAAAATGAGCTACCTTTGTCAATCTGTCAACAGTAACCATGATGGCATCATGTCGACGCGAAGACGTAGGTAATCCAACAATAAAATCCACTGATATTACATCCCATTTCCACTCAGGAATGAGATGTGGCTGTAACAAACCAGCGGGATGTTGATGGTCCGCCTTAACTCTTTGGCATTCAAGGCATCTCGATACAAAATCAGTAATGTCACGCTTCATACCAGGCCAAAAATATAACTGTCGAAGATCCGCATGCATCTTCTTAACACCAGGATGAGCTGAGTATGGAGCTCGATGTGCCTCCGTCAAAATAAGAGTGCGAAGATTCTCAGTAGGTGGTACATAAATACAACCCAGATGTCACAACAAACCATCTAACTCAATTGCATATCCTAAAAATCTTCCCTCCAAGGGTCTATCTGAATCAATTTCCATCTTCACTTCCTGATATAAACTATCAGAAGGAAGAGCGGCCAATATCTGACTTCTCAACTCAAATCCAAGTGTCATAGCTGAAATTTCATGTCCTCACAGACTAAGGGCATTTGCCACTACGTTCTCCTTACCCTGAACATATCTCACCTCAAAATCATATTCGCAAAGGAACTCCATCCACCGTCTCTACCTAGCATTTAGATTAGGCTATGTGAATATATATTGCAGACTACGGTGATCACAATGAAGTTCAAAACGATGCCCTAACAAGAAATGTCTCCAGCGAACTAGAGCATGAACAACTGCAGCGAGCTCTAAATCATGCGTGGGGTAATTCTGTTCATGATCCTTAAGTTTGCGAGACTCATAAGCAATCACTCGTCCATCCTACATCAATACAGCTCCTAAACCTTCCAAAGAAGCATCCGTGCAAACAACAAAATCCTTAGCAGGATCAAGAACTGCTAAGATAGGTGCACTAGTCAGCTTATCCTTAAGTATCTGAAAATCCAATTGGCATTGATCTGTCCAAATGAATTTCTTCCCTTTCCTCTGAAGAGAAGTAATGGGGTGTCCAATCCTAGAAAACCCTTGAACAAATCATCTATAATAACCAGCAAGACCCATGAAACTACGAACCTCAAAAACATTTTTAGGTGCGGGCCAATCAATGATAGCTTGAATCTTTGCAGGATCCACAACTATTCCCTCTCCAGAAATCACATGTCCAAGGTATTTCACCTCAGTTTGGAAGAATTCACATTGCTTCAAATTTCCAAACAATTGGTTCTCCCTCAAACACTGTAGAACTTGTCTCAAATGCTCTTCGTGTTCTTGCATATTTCTCGAATAAATCAAAATATCATTGAGAAACATGAGAACAAATCGATCAAGATAGGTGCGAAACACACCATTCATCAGACTCATAAATATCGATGGTGCATTCGTTAACCCAAACGGTACTACTGTGAACTCGTAGTGCCCGTATCGAGTTCGGAATGTCATTTTATGAATATTAGCTTCCGCAATTCGCAACTGATGGTAACCAGATTTCAAATCAATCTTAGAGAATACAGTTGCTCCCTTGATCTGATCAAAGAGTTCATCAATTCTGGGTAATGGATACCTGTTCTTAATCGTTACCTTATTCAATTGACGATATTCAATGTACAATCTGAGAGATCCATCCTTCTTCTTCACGAAGATGACAAGTGCTCCCCAAGGGGAAACACTCAGATGAATAAAACCCTTTGCCAAGAGTTCCTCCAACTGAATACGAAGCTCCTCTAGTTCCTGTGTAGTCATTCTATATGGAGCACGAGAGATGGGTTCTGCTCCAGGAACTAAATCAACTCTGAAATCTATGTCACGCTTCGGTAGCATACCAGGAATATCACTAGGAAAAACATCAGTGAATTCCCTAAGAATGAGGTGATCATCAAGTGATATCTCTTGACTTTCACCAGAATCCAAGTCACTCACCGTTGTCGCAAACAACTGACATCCCTGACGAAGGCATCTCTTCAACTGCATAGCAGAAATTATCTGCAAAGAGATGGGTCTCTGAACACCAACAATCTCAACCTCTGTACCATCATCATTAATGCAACATACTGTCTTCTGATGACAATCAATCACTGCATGATGAGTTCCTAACCAATCCATTCCCAAAACAATGTCATATGACCCTAAAGGTGTGACTCAAAGATCTACAGAAGTAGTCAATGATCCAATCCTAAATCCACAATTGTGGACGAGGGATTCAACTGCTACTTTAGCCCCAGAAGCAAATTCCACTTGCCACCTATCGCCTTGCTTTAGGGCCACAAGTCCACAACGCTCAACTATAGAAGGTGAAATAAAAGAATCTGTAGCACCAGAATCAAAAAGAATATTAACATCAATACCCTGTAACTGACCTGAAGATTCAACCACTGTGTTTTGATGATCTGCTTGGCAGTTATTTACCGCAGCAAAAACTGTATGAGTACAACCCACATCACCAACTGTCGGCTCTGAAGCTACCGGTCGCTGTCCATAACCTGGCGTACCTCACATAGGACACTGCCTAGTAATATGTCCTTGCTGTCCACATGAGAAACATCCAGTGCCTCTGCCGAATCCTCTGCCACCCGAAGGTGCATTGGATTGCTGATAACTACCTCGACTCACTGTCGACTGAGCACTCTGAATTGGCTGGTCCAGCCAATTGCGCTTATTACACCACCAATTGTGGTTCCTTCCTGATTGAGAATTATTACTTTGCTGGAACTGTGAATTTTTATTCTTTTGTTGATTGCACTGCTATTGCTGTCCACCCTTAACGGGTGCTTGTTGATTCCTAGAGGAACCACCTATCTAAAACTGACCACCATGCTGACCAAAACCTGAAACAGGAGCACTGCCTATCTGTACTCTAGTGTGTCCACCCAATGCCATAGCGAGGTTCTTTTCCACTATATGTGCCTTCTCCACAACAACCTCCATAGTCTTCAGCTCGAAGACTCTGACTCCACCGCTAATACGGGCGTTTAAGCCCCTGATGAAGTGTTGCACCAACATTGCCTCATCATCCACAATCCCTGCATATTGCTTGAGCTCATAAAACCTACACTCAAACTGTTCCACGGACATAGCCATCTGACGAAGATCATGAAACTCATCCACACGTCGCTGCCTCCAATGCTCAGACAAGAAACGTGCTCTGAATCTCTCCTGGAACATATCCCATGAGACTGCACCAATCTCTAGATGGAGCTTCTGCTCCTCCAATCGCCACCAAGTAGAGGCAAAGCCTCTAAGATGCATTCTGGCGCAACGAGCATGAGTATTGCTGCCATAAGGATGCATTGCAAAGCATCGTCCCAAATCAAGCAACCAAGTCTCTTCCTCTAAGCCACCACCAGATCCATCAAATGTAGGAGGGCGTGCCCTCAACAAATCTTGCATGTGACCTGCAATAATGGCATCCTGCTGCACTGAATCATCAACTCTCCTTGGAGATCTATCACGTTCTCTATTCACTTCCTGTTCCACTTCCTGTCTAGGTCCAAGTCGAGCTAGGACCTCTTCCAGTAAAGGGCGTAACTGTGACCCCTCTACCACTAACTGTTCCGGAATTTGTTCCTCATTACCCTGATCCAACTGCGGACCCAAATATTCTGCCTGATCACTTTGATGAGGGCTCAGAGGGGGAGTAACTTGGCAGTTCAGGCCCACGGCCACCACCTCGGCCTCGACCACGACCTCTAACATGACGCCTAGGCATGATCCTACACACAAACCAAGACAAGTCTTGTTATAAGACAAAAAAAACAAATGGAAAACACAACAACCAATTCTAACGTACTAAACAACCTAATGGGCTCATTTAACAAGAGCACCCAGTGTTAGAACTTGGCTTTGATACCAATCTGTAACGCCCCGACTTAGTTAAGTTATAATAAAGAGAAAAAACAAAGTTAACTGACTAATTTTATTTTTTTTTATAATTGTTTACACATATGTTATAAAGTTTCCAAGACGTTGTTACATAAACTTAAAAATTAAACTCAACACATTGATCATCAACGAAAGTACAAATTTGATTTCATGTAAGATCCAATTTATAAAACTACATACAATCATATATCCCAAATGTCCATTTTACATAAAGTGAGATTTCAAAGAATCTCCATACATCAAAGGTGGTATAATCAGTACACTTTTATACAAGAGGTGAGTTTACAAAGCATATAGTGTTCATCTAACATCTGAAATAATATCCATGAACAAGCTCCGCATCAACAGTCACAAACAAACTAGTAACTGGAAACTGCTGCAAGCTTAGGATCAACTGCAAGAAAGTTCTAATAAAGGTGTAGCACGGTTTCCTCCCGACCATGTGGAACACAAAGGTCCACTCCCTCCGTGCTAGGAGATACTGACAGGTCCACAAACAATGTAGACAGAACATCACGTTTACAGGGTTTACAATTCACAATACGACATAACGTTTGCAAAACAAAACGGATAAAATCACAGTATCAAGTTACATTAAATTGAAATCTCAACAAAAGAAAACACCATCATGATATAGACTAAGAGAGTGTCATCACATTGTCGGGATAGGTTACCCTGGTGAATCTTCCTAGACTACCGGTCCTCTCCAAGAGTTACCCTGGTAGCCTCTACCGATTCCCGGCCCCTATGCAGACTAATGCGGTGTCGTTACATCTTTCAAGAGGAGAAGATGGCGACTTGCCATTCCAGGCCTTCTCAGCCTTTTCTCAACCTAAACAAGCGTTAAGAAGTAGGCGAGGCATACCATTATCTGATTTAGTGTTTAGAACTACCCAACCCCTAATATATTAGTTAGGTTATCACTTAATTAACACACCTACGTTAGGTTACCCAGACAATCACTATATGATTTCGGCCCCTAACACAAGCCACTCTCTCTATAACATGACTCAACATAATATCAGTCTAGGGGTAGCTATCAAGCGTAAATTTCAAAACCATAGAGGTTTTTCATCTTCTACCAGAAACAGACCAAATTCTCTAAGAAGTTTCACAAGTCAACTACAAAATAAGCAAAGCTATAACCCCTGGTGATAATCATTGTAATAGAGCAATACGAATAATGTGCAACATATTTTAAAACACTTTCTTTTCACTTCCAAGGATTTTAAAGAAACATAATTAACATCAACAACATGGTATATACAAATCCCCAATAGTTACAACTTTCAAACTTCGTGAATTAAAATTTCACATTAAAACAATTTTTTGCTATTATTATTACACTAATAATTTTAAAGGAAAAGCCTATATTATCATTATAGAGAAAAGATAACATATATATATTTATTACTAAAAAGAAAATTACATTCTAATTATAAACCTAGCATTTTATTTATTCCAACTTTTCTTGTTCAAAACTCATACTTTACCAACACTTAGTCTTTGTAAAAGTCTATCAACTGAAAGTTAAGTATATGATCTTTTAACAAGAAAACTGCTACTGTTAATGCATGCAAGGGATCGCCCAATGGACAGTAGTACTAATTTTTCAGTCACAACTTGAAGATTTTGATAGAAAGCCATGCAATCATGCACTTAAGTCAAGTTAAATCATTCAAAAGTATTTCTTGAGAATAGCTAAATGTTTGCTTACTACTACGTGGTAATTTCTCAATTCCCACGCCTATTCAAAAGATTTAATTAATGATAGATAAGCATTGATTTTAATATCAAATATTCATTCTGATTTTTAAGCAATACCGATTATTTATGTAATAGTATTCTAATTAAAATTTAGATATTTATCAAGGAAGAAGCAGTATTGGTTTCACCGGAAGGACATTTTATAAGGATGAGATATACGGAGATATCCAAATAAAACTAGTTTCCTTATAGCTATAATCTAAATTTCAGATTCAACAGAAACCCACACCCTAGCAACAGGTATATGCGCCAAAACACAAAGTATATTGAAAATATCCATAAAAGAAAGACGTTGCATTCAATGTCTGAGCAAAAGAGATGAATTGGTGTTTAAAATACAGACTTGATGGAATATAGACTTGATGGAACCACGCACAATCTCAGGCAAGGGTTTAACTGGTAGTGAAGGAAGAAACAAATATAATCCTCTCTCCTAAAACAAGAAAATCAATCATTTAAGCCAGAATAATCTGTTTATAAGGAGGAAAGTTGCGCACAATTCTGGAATACCAAGTATAATCTAATATAAAAAAAAATAAAAAAATATGTCTACAGATTTAGTTTTGTCAATAAAAGAATCTCAGATAATGGAAGGGCATGATTGATATATACATTAGTGCAGATTTGAGGAGGGTCCAGTATCATACTAAGAATAAATTTTCTTATTGCACAAATTTTAATTATATAATCAGATAGAATTATATATGTAAAAATTCATCTCATGATGAGGTAGGGTATGGCTAAGTTCAGCTTAAAAGAATAACCAGAAATAAGCAATTTTCAATTTGGAGATGAAATTGAAAGAAAAAGGGCAATGATCAAAGTTTCAGAGCATCATACCCAAATTTGTGTTGTATATATTTCAAGGAAGCAAACTGTAAAATACAATCCAGATTTCGTTCAATACCATAAACTAGATATTTCACTAAATCCTCGGATTCACAAAGAGAAATCAACTACCGTTCTAGTTCTAAGAGAAAATACTAGTTCAAATTTCATGATTACTTGGCAGTTTAATTTGTTTGTATTTTTACTGAAATTTGTTTGCCTATTCTAATATTTTTTTCTATTTTATTTTGCAGGTTTTACAACCATTATATTTCCAAAAAGTTCATAGAAGAAAATTTATTAAAACTTAAAAAGAAGAAAACCTGGTTAATCTGGAAATCAAGCTGAAACGCACTTTGAAACCTTTTGCTGATTCCTCTATTAATTTTCCAGACTTTGACAATGAAATTCCAATCAAGCCCACTTCAAAACACGCTTGTGAACAAAATCTTAAAGAAAAATTCTTCTGAAAACAATTGCTGTGAATCAAAATTGCTAAAAACTGCTGCCATAAGAAATCTTCCCGTGAATGCACAATTCCCCAAAATCCAAAAGATATAAATTCATGCAATCAAGATTTCCAATCATTCAATTTTAACTGATAGTTTCATTTGCATTGTAAATAACTCATTCAATTCAACTCATTCTTAAAATATCATAACAAACCTTTAACAGACAATCAGAGATTTGTAACTCGTTGAAAATATCTTGTTTTAAAAATATCTATTTCACACAATTCAATTTGCACAATTAAAACAACAATAATATTATTTTTAATTAAAACATTGCAAAGAAATAACTTATTTAATTTAACTTAATAAATTAAATCATTAACGTTGGTTAAAACATTGATAAACATTTTATAAAATTAAATATTATATTCGCAAACACAAAACAATATATATTTGAACATGACAAGACAAATTGGGCTATACAGGGTAACACAGAGATACTCGTTCAAAAATGAATGATGGTTTAAAAGGGCCTGTCAATACCTCCGACAACATATTTATAATGAATTAGGGTACACTCAGACCTAACAAGCAGGTGGAGCTGTTACCCAGTACCTGTGTCTGCAGGAAAACATCAAGGTTAAAACATGTATATATAATCTCATGTTAGAATACACACCGTGAATAAGAATTGCAGCATAGCAGGGTACTCACGAATGAGTAATGCTACACTGTCTTATCCACCGACACAAACGAGCAAGATCAATCATATACAATCATATCAACATGATAAAATAAGCAATAATTATAACCAATAAGCTATATCATGAATGAATCTATCACAGTATCATCGAACCAACATAACTAAATAACCAGGATGTCAATGTATCATCCGCAAAATCAAAACAACATAGTATCCAAAGAACTAAGCATCTAACAAGTAGAATCAAACTAAACAGTATGTCTAAATTGGAGGGGCACTACATCCATTATGGTTTAAATGATTCAACATTGAATTTGTAATGTCCCCATTTTTTATATAATATGGTCCCATTAGCTTTTGGCTAGTTTCTACATTTTCCTATAATCCTATTGGTGTGCAAGGATAACTTAGAGTTTCTTGGAGGATTCAAATTCATTTTTATTTAGTGTTTATTTTTGGTGATGAGCTTAGTTGATGATTTGGATTGTAGAGATGATTTTTGAAGCATTTTCAAGCTCTTGGTGTGTTCTTAAAACTTTGTGGAGAGAATTTCTATTTTTAGAAAGTTCCCAAGTTTGCACCAGTCTTCATCCCACTACCTCAATTTTATATAGACATGATTAGAATTCGATTCTAAAGTCTTGGCAATGCTTTTCACAATTCGAGTGGAGTATTTAAAATATATACATTTAATTGTATAATGTTAAATGTTAAAATATTTGCTAAGTGCTATACTTTATTAAAGTGGATTTTTCATGTAATGAATTATTTAATTCAAAATCAAAAATTGCTTTTTTAGAAAAAAACAAAAAAATTATTTTCTCAAAAAAGTAACAAAAAAGAAAAAAAGTGTGATTTTTGTTTTTAAGAAATGAACAAGCTATGAGAGGAGGTTTGAGGCTCTCATTTTTCATATGCCAAAGATTAAAAATTGTTCGAGAACAAAAACCCTCATTTGATTCCTAGTTTCAGATTTGATAGATAATCCTAGCTAGTGGAGTGGTTCTATTCAATCTAATCACATTTGTGTTTCAATAGAGTTATAGTTTCTAGGGTTTTAGAATGAATATTTTCAAAGTATTTTAAGGTCATAATTTAAGGAAAATATTCTCAGTCATTTTTGTGTCTATTTGAAGCATTTTTCAAGTTAGCTTTGATGGCCATTTAATTTAAGGGTTTGGTGTTTGTCCTAGTTAGCCATACCACTCATTTTTCTTGTAGGAAAGGTTGTGTTGGGAATTCTAAATCATCAAAGGTTATGATATTTGTGTTCCACATTGCTTGGAAATCATTTTAAGGTATGTTTTTAGGTTGTTGCAGATTTCATGAATTTCTAAAGAGGGGGTACCATTGCCATTGAACCTGGAGGTGTGGTGAATAACTTCTAGGCTAAAGTGCCTAGGGTTTTGAGGTTATTTTACCATCGTGTGTGGCACATAGCTCATTAGCATTAGTTTCAATCATTATTAAGCCACATCAATAAATTTATGAGGAGATATAGTATGTTTCACATTGTTTGCCCTTGCGACAAGTTCATTACCATTTTTGGGTATGACTAAAATCATTTATTAGACCTGCAAGTGTCATTCCTCACCATTTGGGGTTGATAGGGAGAACTAGGAATGTTTGAAGTGGACTAGAACTCTATTGAGGTGTTCTTTGCAATGTTGGAAGGTGTTATAAGACTTGTACACCTACTAATTTTCTCGCATTCTATGCTATTTTGTAGTTTTGGGTATGATTGGAAGGTGTTATCAGACCTATAACCTATTGGTCCTTAGTAATTTTAGTGCTTTTAGAGGAGCTATATGTGTAAGGAGGTGTTTGACATACCTAGGAGGAGTTCTATGTGGGTTTGGAGTGTTTGTGAGAAGATTTTTCCCATCATTGTTGAGTTGCAACAAATATTATATACCTGCAACAAATTTTATTTCCATTTCAAAGTTATTTTGGCATACTTTAGTGAGTTAAGTGGTGAATCAAAGATATTTTTAGGAGATAGGGTTGATAGACACTCCTATCAGGCATGTGTGGGTGATTTGGTGAAGCTTTTTGAGTCATAATCTTGCTATACTATACAATAACAACATGCCTCTAGTTCATCTATAGACCTTCAATTAGCCCCTTTTGTCATTTAATAAAGGTATTTAAATGTTACTTCTATGTGGGTATTGGGTTAATATTTTTGAGAAATCTTGGGAATTATTTTTTTCAACACTTATATGTACTAGCACTCTATATTTGCATTGTACCATTGTATCAACACATGTATAATCTTGTTTATCAATATTAATGCTTATGACAGTAGAGTATCATCATTGGGCATGTTAATGTTAACATCACATTGCTTAAATTTAAAAAAATGGTCAATATAGGGTGGTTATTATAGAATTCAACACTCTTATTAACATGTTTCCCAATCAAGATGTAGACACATAAAAATGTACTAAACCCACGAACATCATTTTTCACATCAATTTCCTTTCTTCCCTTTGCATAATTGAATAATTTTAATTATTTAATTATTGTCTAAAGTCATATTTCTTCTATTAATTAAATGATTTTAATTACTTAATTAATTCATGAATTCTCTTTTATTATTGATTAATTAATTAATTATATTCATTTAATTATGTCACTAATTAATCCTTTCTCTCTATAATTAAATAAATTCTTAATTATTTATTTTGATTTCCCTTCTATAGTTAAATAATTATTTTAATTATTTAATTATTCATTAGCCTCTTCTTCGATAATTAAATAAAACTTATTTATTTAATTATTTCCCACTTTTTCCTCCACTATTAAATAATTATTTTAATTATTTACTAATTTGTCCTTTTCCTCTACTTTTAATTTCTTTCCCTCTTCTTCTATGATTAAATAATTGTTTTAATTATTTAGTTATTCACTCTCCCTCCTAAATTAAATAATTTTATAATCATTTAAATTACTATAGCTACCTCTTTTTTTGTGCCAATCTTCTCTTTTATTCTCAATTAATTTCCACCCTTGATAAGGTTTTATTACCTTTTAATCTCCACCGTCCATCCTTAGCTAAACCCTATTTTTCCCTAACCCTATTTCATTGCTTCTCAAAGCAATCTCATTCATTGATCTTCATCATTTAATCTTGGACTTTCATTCAAATTTGGTTTTCTATTTAAAAAGAAACATATCACTTTTATTTCAAGGCTACATGCATACACAACCACTATCTTTGATATTTTGCTGTCATTATTACTAGGTTTATTCTTGCATACTTTAGATATGAGGGCAAGCTACCATATAAAGCAAAAAAGAGAAAAGCAATGAAGGTGATTCAACCATGGCATAGGAATAATGGTATTATTTCTTTGTTGTTTATATTTCTATGTTCATTTGTGTTTCATTGTTGGATTAGGGTTTTTAGGGCTTGAGTTTTAAGTAGTTGGTGTTTGATACTATTGATTCATGCCTTTTTCCTTGATTTTACCCTATTCTACATTGGTGAACCTGACATAAACTAACTGGATTTGAAAAAAAAATGAGAAATGTTGATTTTTTAGGTCCAAAACACATTTGAAAGGAAAAACAACGTATTTGTGTGACAACATGATGCATTTACATGACACCGCAATGTAATCATAGTACAAAATGGTGCATTCATGGATTTTCATGTCGCATTTGTGGCACGAAGTGCCACATCTATTTATATTAGGAAAAATAATCAAATCATTCTATTTTTGTGGTTTTTTGCCATTTTTCTAGTTTTTGGTTTTCATTCTAACATCTTGAAAGATGACTTGTATTATTTCTATCTCAATATTTTTGAATTTTTTCTAGACTTAGTTATTTTTAAGCTTTCAGATTGTGTGTTGCATTTGTGAAGCTATGTGACACATCTATGTGATTGTAATCCGCATTTGATTAAAAAGTCCACCGCAGTTGCAAACTTGTTTGTTGTAGTCACAATCTAGTTCACCAAATTTTACTGAGAAAGTGTGCAACATTTGTGACACATAATGACACAACTACCTATTTCTGGTAAAAAGGTTTAAATCTAGCATTTTTCAATTTCTACCTTTTCCATTTAGTAGGGTAGAGGGTTTTGGTGTTACTAATATTTGATTTACATCATGTGGCATCCATTGGGAGAAGATATTGCTATCTAGACTACTATTCCATGTTCTTGAATGGTCTCATGTGTCTTTGATTTTTTTTTAGGAAACATTTTGGTTTGGATCTAAAAAGAACAAGTGTCTAGAAAAAATCACACTTTCAATTTGGGCTTAAAAAGACCAAGAGATTGCATTGCTTGGTGATCATTTTGTGCTTGGAGGTGTGTATGCTCTTCCCTAGAATTTTCATATGATCTTGGGAATCAAAAGCACTCTTCAACACTATCATTTTAACATCACAAATTTCAATTTCTAAGGTTATTGAACATTGCTTGTGTGATCAAATATATTTATATGCTCTCTCCTCGCATTATCATATGATCTTGGAGATCAAAAGCATTATTTGTATCACTTTTGTGTAACCTTTTTAGAAGGGCCTACCTTTGGAGAAGTGATCAATCCAAGGGGTATGACCCAAAGCATTTTTTCCCTTGGGACACTATATAAAAAGATTAAGGTGAAAGCCAAGGTCTAACTAGCAAGTACCTTATTGAAAATGCCAATCTAAAAGGGAAAGTACCCACATTCATGTGAGGTATTTTTAGTATCGAAGTAGGGTTGGTTAAATCTTTAAGTGGCTTGCTAGGTGCTAGCAAGGTGCTAAGTCCTAGAGTAGTGACTAGAAACCTTATTTTAGAAGCCCACCCTATTGATTGAGTTTTTGGTGTCATTCTCAATGCAAGGGATGCATATTGCACCCTAAAGTTACTCACCATATGGCTCACTGAGATGATAGAAATCCTTGGCTTAGTATAAGCTACACATAGCTTTCTGAGGAGAGGGTGATTGGGTCATCCTTCCAGTCCTGGAGGCCCCTACATGTCCTCTCTTACAAAGACAAGAGTGTACACACCCATTTAGGTGTGCCTACATTTGAGTCGAAGGAGATTCCAAGTTGTGGGCCTGAGATTGCTGCCATTGGCCTTGACCTTAGGATTAGGAAGTGTTTGAAATGTTTTTGATTTTTGATAAGACCCATGGAAATTTGGCTAATTTTAGCCTATGAACATACACTATTCACATAAAATTTGGACAATCAATAGCCAAAATTTATTTTTCATATTGTTTGTTGTGTCTTCTATCACATTTCACAATTACAGAAAATAAAAAATAATTTCAAAACATTCAACCTAGATTCAAAACACTGTGCACCACATTTGAAATATAGTACACCGTAATTGCAAGAAAGTACACCGCATCTTCTAAAAAAAAATGAGTTGCATCTGTGAGGTAGTAAACCACATCTGTGAAACAGTGAATAACAAAATTTTTTGGGGAAATTCTTGTGTAGTCTTATTTTTCATCAATTCCTGATAGTAACCATACCTTTAGATTATAGACTTGCTTAGTCATTTCCATCCATTTCATTGCAGTCACTTAGGTTGCCTTGCATTCCTTAGTTTTCCATCCTTACGTTTCTTAATCAACCTTAAGTCATTATTAGTTACATACACCTTTTTAGATTTTAGAATAGGAAGCTTACAATACCTTTGATCAATTTGTTGTCACATATCTAGATTGTCCTTGACCTTGTCCTTTTATCTATCATTCATCATCCTTTAAGTTGGGACTTCAAACTCATGATTCTACTTTAAGGTTCACTTTTTCAAATCATCATCATCCTTTTAGTCTTTGTCCTTTAAGGTATTGACAATATGATTGGTTACCTTGAGCTATCATAGCTTTCTTAGCATCCTTCTCTTAAATCCCAAGGTGCATATTATAATCTCATTTACCATCCTTTAGTATTAGTCTCACACCAATATTTAGAGCACAAGGCACCCAATATATGTTCCAACCACCTAGCAACACATTTGATCTATTTGCCTCATCATCTCATACTATGGGGACTCCATCTTTCAACCTTTTTCCATGGGTCAAAACACATCAAACACCAATCCACCCAAGGTGTGAAAGGTTTACATTAGTGCTCCTAAGTCACAACCTCCAAAGAAAAATGTTACACCAAATGTCAATTTAAATTTGGGGACAAACCAAAACACCAACATGTCACAACAAGGTCTCAATTTGGGAAATACCCCACAAAAAACAACCTAAGATCCTCTCACCAATATGATAATCAAAACCCTCATGGTCAAGCAAGTTCAAACACATTGCAATATCAATCCAATACCCCACACACTCCATGCATCAACTAAATTCCATCTTTCACTCCTAATGTACAAAACCAAAATCTATCTTCATCACACTCATTTGGTACCAACCTCAATTCATCCACTCCAAATATTGGGTTACAAAACATTACCTCAAACATGGGTCATCCACATCATTGTCCTTCGTAGAAGTCTTGGCAGATCAAATGCATGCACTACAACAAGTTGTCAATATGCAAGTATCAAGGACAAAGAAATCTTACTCTACACAAGAACTATGCCCATATCCTTTTGATAAAAGCATATATATGCCTCCCATTCCTCAGAAATACATTATCCCAAATTTCAACAAATATAGGGGAAAAGGAAGTCCAATCAAACATGTGAAGGAGTTCCATACTACTTGCATAGATATTGTATTTGAGCATACTTTCTTAATGAGACTATTCCCAAGAAGTCTCACAGGACAAGCACTTGAGTGGTTTACCCATTTACCCATGAGAATACGAACATGGGATGAGTTAGCCAACAAGTTTGTGACACATTTTTCCTACAACATTGAAAATGAAATATTCATAGCAACAATGTGTCATACCAAACAAGAAGAAGGAGAACCTTTATATCTTTCTTCTAGAGATGGAGAAGCTTTGCTAGTAAGCGTCCTTACGAAATACCTAAAAAATAGTTGGTACACATGTTTTTCAAAAACTTAGTCATGGAATTGAAATACCAACTACAAATCCATTGTTGTACCACATTTGTTGACCTTGTTGAGAAAGGTACCACCCTTGAGAAAAAAATTATTGCTAAAGGGAAATTAAGATCTTTAAGAAGAACCAAAGTTCCCAAAATACCTCTAATGAAAAAAGAAAATATTGGGCTTGAAACAAGAATGTCACAAATGATGGAGTTGTAGATGCAAAGACAATAAACAAAGTTGGCCTTACAGTCACTCTTAAATGATGTAATGTATCTAATAACCACCACATTTCAGGATGAAACAATGAATGCAGTTTAGAATATCCAAGAACATGGACCTCTAAGAAATTACCAACCAAGGTGTAAATAAACTCCCTTATGGGAACCTATCAAATCTGTCTTGAGGAAAATTTTGCAATCCAATGTCATACAACTTCTCGAAGCCAAACATTATGATCCAGATCCTTTTAAACCATCTTGGTGGGATGCCAATTCCTTTTGTGACTATCACCACATCAAAGGGAACAAGACCTCATCTTGTCATAAACTTAAAAATATAATTCAAGACCTCATTGAGAATGGTGTCATAGAAGTGGAAAATCCTCAAGCAACCTCTAGTAATGACCATACTATCTTCAAAAATCATTTGCATGACCATGGGATAGGGAAAGCTTCCAATTCACGTACCAAGACCAATGACCAATCCAATTACACCCATGAATATACCATACATAATATCTAAGCCTTGGACAACAATGTCAATACAATTACCATCAAGAACCCATCAAATTGTGTGGTCACAACTCAAAGGACCAAAGTAACATTATAGGGAGATCCTCCTAAACAGAAGTTTAAAAACCAATACAATATTTTAGACCATTTGGGGAAGATGTCTGCACAAATCTCTATCCTTGAGTTGCTTCACATATCTCCTAAACACAAATCCATCTTGGATAAAGCCTTACAAGAAACTTCCATACCCACAGACCTTAATATCAATTAGTTCTAGGAAATGGTGGGCTACTTAGCTAACACCCACCATGTTACCTTCTCTGACAATGACTTCTCATCAAATAAGCCTAACCATAATGATCATTTACACCTTGAAGTCTTTGTCAACAAACATAAAATCAGGTGAGTCCTAGTAGATGGTGGAGCAAGATTGAACATTTACACCCTAAAATTGGTCATGACATTAGGTTTCTCTGAGGCTTGTGTAGATATACCAAAGAATATTATCATAAAGTCTTATGATTGATTAGGTGGGAAATAGAGGGAGTTTACCTAAATGAAGTGAATCAAGATGATAAACCACTAGAATTTTTTACACTAATCACTATAATTCATGCAATTATGAGGGCCAAAAGATATAAATATTAATCAGAAATTGACCCTAACTATTATAGCAACTATGAGGGTAGTTTTTAGAGCTCAAAGAGGTGTGTACCTTGTTGCAAGAAGGTTATTTTTAGGGTACAAAGGACTCATTCGCTTTTAGTGGCGAATGGATACTTGTTAGGGTTTCTGAAACTGAGATCTAGATTATTTTCCTTGATGTCTGCACTCTTAGATTCCTAGTTATTAGCTTTTGAAAACCTATACTTAATTTTGTAGCTTCAATTTTTTGTTCTTGCACTTTGAAGGTCAACTTTGCAACTTGACAAATTTTGTAATTTTTCTCTAAACTTCTTCTCCACTTGATATTCAACCTGTAAATCTACAAAAACACTTTCAAGGAAAGAAAAACTTGTTGATTGTTAGTGAATAGGGGTTTTCCCAAGTCAAACCCCTCGTAGGTAATTAAACCAAATGATGAACATGAAATGATGCAAAGTTGATACCTTAGGAGATGTCTTGAGAGATAAATCTGCAATATAACATGTAGTGCCGATGAAGAATTTAGATCTTGATCCTTGAATAGATGTGAAAAATGCTTGAAAGTAGACCCTCAATGCTATATCAACTTTCTTATCTCAACAACATGTATGGATGTATTAAACCCTTGACATGATGAAATGATCTTGAATTGCTTCAATAAAATCTTGATAATCTACCTTGAAATTCCTTTGAAAATTCTCTTGTAAACTCTTGTGAACTCAAATTTACTATAATGCATGCATTCTTGGAAGTCTAGGATGAAACAATGTGAATTAACCCCCTTATTTATACTAAATCAAGAGATTAACCCCAAAATTCAAACAATTCAAGTCAACACCAAATTTGGAAACAAACATTATTAAATTCCTACCAGAATGAAATTCAAAAATGGGATCCTCATTAAGGGAGGACCCATTCACCACCTAGGACGAATGGGTCTTGTCACTATTCTCTAGGGCCTTTCCTTCAGGGAATGAAAGAACATGAAAAACCATTGTGAAATAGTCAAGATAAAGGGGGGTCCTCTAGAGGGAGGACCCATTCACCACCTAGAGAAAATGGGTCCTAGCACCAATTTCTAGGACCTTGGTTTTGTCCAATTAAATTTTACGTAATTTGAATTATGGGTTTTGGGATAAATCCTCAGGAGGTGTCACAAATAAGGCTTAAATTTGAATTAAAGGGGCTAATTAACTCTAATTAACCACAATTAATTAAGAGGACCCTAGATAAGTGTGAAAGTGTGTTACAACACTTTACTACACTTAAATAAGATACAAATTAAGTACATTTTATTAAAAGGAGGCCCAAGATCAATGTGAATGTGTTACAACACATTACAACATTAAACCTAGGAAAAATTAGCTTATTCAATGACAATTATTCCCAAATCAAGGATAAAGGATACTTTTTTCGTTACTAAATTTTTCCTCCACTTTAGTGATAGGATGACATGATGTCAAACTCACACTAAAGTAGACATTCAAGACACCTAAGTATGCAACAATAACAAAGATACATGATCATACCCTATCAAAGGCTAAGAAAAAGAAAAAAAAAGGATCAAGCACAACCATCCCAACATGATATAGAGTAGGGTTGTTTGTCTATAATATATGTTTCTCACTCTAGGGTAGTGGAACCTCAGTCTGTCCACTAGGTGAGTTATCTAAATGAAGTGAAAAATGAGAGAATCATATTAGCCTCTCATACCATACAAAAGTTATCCTCCTGAAAAATTCAATAAGGAACCACAATGTAATGCTTTTGTAAATGCTTTTGTAATTTCATGTATGTAAGTTTTTGTTAAAGGGGTTTTTTCTTTGTTCATGTAAAGGTCTTCTTCTTAGGGAGCATTGTGCCTAATGTCTCCAAGAGAGGACAAGTCAAGGGTGTCAGATCATCAATCATGGGATGCCTTGTTCACATCATGCCATGATGGTAGATCGTACACTCTTGGAGGATGTCAAACCAAATGAAACCACCAAGAAGATGATACATCACAAGAAAAAAGAAAAATAATGCTATGAAATTTTGTCAAAATATGTCATCAATGTATGCCCCCACTTTAAAGTAGTTTCTACACCATTACTATGAGAAATTGCTTTAAAGTAGCCAAATTTTTTACCTAAGACATGAGAGATTTCCTTGGAAAACCCTATGCCAAGTCATATATTTCCGAAATAAGTTATGTCATGAAATAGGAAGGAAGGGTTGCCCCCACTAATACATAAGGTATCTATGGATTCAAGGTTAGTGTGTTTTTGCTACAATATTGTCATAAAGCATGGAACTATCATCATTCCCAAAATACTCATAGAACTGGAAGAATGAAACAAAGAGAGAGAAAATAAAGAAACAACATTTCGGGTGAACATGGAAGAGAACTAAATGTCTCAACACCTTGCATCATCCCCAAAAGGAAAAAACAAGACAAATGAAAAAGATACAAGGAAAGCTTTTGGGTCAACATGGAAGAGACATGAATGTCTCGATGCCTTGCGACATCCCCAAAATGAAAATGCAAGACTAATGAAATGATTACAACATATAGAGGAATGAAAGGTACATATAGAGGAATGCACAAAAAGAGAGAGGTACATCAAACGAAACAACACAGGGATCACATTATGCACATCCAATCACATAAATAAAACATGAAAATGAAAAAGACTAGTAAGGCGCATGTGAGTCAACCTAAAGCAGGTTGTCGGCATCCCAATCTTGGTCGGTATAAACAGAAGGAAAACAACTAGTCAAAGGGACAAGAGAAAATACTAAACTAGGGGGAAGGCTATCAAATTATTGCCCCCACTTAGTGCGAGGCAAGAATGAGCCAAGATAGGTAATGAGAATGAGCTCCTTGCATCAAAGAACATGATTTGCAATAAATTTAACATGTAATAGTGAGAATGTTATGATTCTACAACCATTACATGGAAAGGAGTGGGAGGGCATGCTATGCAATTAATTGATAACAATTATTGCCATCGAAGTGAAAATTGCTTAGGATTAATTTGAATGTGTTCCACTCATCAGTACTATGTCCAAGGGTTATGTGGTATCAAAAATGTGGAACATTTGCACCTTTATGATATTGTATTATCTTTTCTTTCATGGGTGGTAATGTTCTGAGTTCTTCGTTTAGAAGTATTTGTAATTTTCTTTCAATTTCAGGTGCAGACAAGGGAAATTTAGTTTTTTTAACTTGTAAGACCTTTTGCACTTGCTAGATTCACCAATTTCCCTTGGTGGATATAGGGTAGGAGGACCTGAAATGACCTTGTCTTCTTTGTCATTGTCATTAGGAGGCATTGGTTGCTCTTTAGGAAGGAGGATATGTAGTTTCGAAGGAGGATCTAAGACAATCCTTCCATCGTTATGAGGCATTGGTGTTTCTTTAGGAAGAAGATTACTTATGTTGGGGGGATGATCATGATATCCTAACCCTTTAGTATCTTTGGTTGGTATCTTCTCTAGGATTTGATGAATTTCATGTTCACTTGTTGTATCACATCCTTGTTTTCTTAAGATCACGAATCCTTTTCCATATGTCTTGTCAAGGTCAATTGATGTGTTCCAGTTACTTTGTTAACATAGGATTTTTGAATGTTTGCTTGTTTAGAAGAGCTAGGTTCACTTATGGTAGGGAACTTAGGATTAACTTGTGACTTAATTTCAGGATGTAAAAGACCAACCATCTCAAGTTGTGTTGGTTGTTTCATGGATGGGTAAAAGGATACATTATTCTCAAGGTTGTTAAGGCAATCATTTATGAAGTTGTTCATGTTATCATCATCTTCTGCACCGATCGATGTCAACATCACGAGGAGGGAATGCATTAAGTGTTGTGTGATCATGAACTTGAGTTTAATTTCATTAGGTTCATTTCCAAAAACACAACTTGAAACATCAACCAAAGAGAACAAGGACTTCCACACATTGCTTAAATAGTTTTCCATATTCAAAATTTCAAATCTAAACATGGTAATTTTCTAATTACACAATACAATAAATTGAAAAAATGAAATTTTGTGGATGCAATTTTGAATTTTAGCAATGCACTGAAATGAAGCAATTTAAGCTAAATGCAATGAATTTGATGAAACAACAAATTGGGAAACTAAAATAGGAAAGTAACAGCAGTGAATAGAAGCCTAAAACTAAGATTTTAATTTCCAAAAAATATAGATCAATATCTAACAGGGACTCATTCACTAGTAAGGGTGAATGGGTCTTGGTTAGGTTTTTTGAGATGTTTTTTGTGGATTTCAGGGTGATTTTTAATGCTTTTTCAAATGCCAGAAGATGTAGGTTTGACCTGATCAGGGACTCATTCGCAAGTAAGGGCGTATGGGTCTTGGTTAGGAATTTTTAAACTATTTTTGAATGATTTGCAATCTTTAAGTAATGTCTTTTAGCTCCAGGTTTGAGGCAGTGAATTTCAGTTTTAGATTTTCCAAAAATGCAATGTGAAAATGCAATGAAAACATGAATGCAAAGACCTATATTGAAATGCAATTTTATTTTTATTTTATCTAATTATAGAAAAATTACTCCCTAACATGGCCTTGATTTAGTGTTGTAACATGTCTAACATATTCACATTAGGTCTTGGGCCCTTGTGAACTAAACAAACTTAATCATGCCTTATTTAGAGTGTTGTAAAGTGTTGTAACACACTTTCACACATTTCTAGGGTTTTCATAAATAATTGGGATTTTTATGCTTTAATTGGCCTTATTTTGCATCCACAAGCCTCATTTAATGTATCTTTTTGAGGAGGATCTTGACATAAACCAACATCCAATCATAATTTAGGTGTTTTTAGGTTTTGTGGCCCATATTTGGTGGTCTAGGACACATACGCCACCTTGGGTGTATGAGTCATACCTAGTTTTTTGGGCCTCGATCTTGATTTTACACCCTTCTAAGCATTTTTTAAAATGGTCCCATAATTTATGCCTAATGGGACTCATACGCCACCTTGGGTGTATGAGTCCCGTGTGGCCCAAAATTAAAATTAATTCAAAATTTTGGTGAAATTTTATCCTCCTAGATTTGATGTTGACTTCTAGTGTTGTAATTTCAATATTTTTTGCATAATTAAGTATAAATACAAGGTTCTTTCACTCATTTTCACCTAAGCATTCAAGTTTTCATGCATAATAGCAAGTTCGAGTTTACAAGAGCATTCAACTATTTACAAGAGAATTCAAGAGCATATTTTAGAGCATTATTCAAGCATCAAGCATCATGTCAAAGTCTTCATGCATCATGTTTGTTTTTGAGCTAACAATTGTGATGTAGGGTTTCATGATTCAAGCTAGCATTTCATTCAAGATCTATCCTATTCAAGCAAGATTCAAGATCTACATCCATTGGATCCATTTCATAAAAGTTTGCAGCACTTTATTGCTAAGGTTTGGTGAGATGCAACATCTTATTTTGTTCATTCATTATTCTAAATTCCTATTTCATTCCATTTCAGGGTTTGATTACCAAAATGGGGTTTGACCAAGGAAAACCCCTTTCCACTAATTAGTTGTCACCTTGCATTAGAGATACTTGGAAGACTTCTGTAGGTTGCAAATCAGGGTTTCGAATCCAGAAATTAGTTGGAAAGGACAGAGAAAAAATTGAAGAGTAGATTTAGGTTTTGAAGTTTTAGAAAGCCCTAACTAGGCTGATACACTAGTTCTGGCATATGAGTCTCAGTTTAGGTCATTTTCTAGGTTTTTCAAGTTTTAGACACCCATTTTCCAGATTCCAATTTTTGCATAGAAACCCAAATCTAGGACTAAATCACCCAGTCTAGTGTATGATTCCCAGTCAAAATTAAAGTTGTTTTCATCATTTTAGAGCTTCATTCAATCTCCTTTAGGTTTCCAGGTGCACACATTTCATCTTGCAACTTTCTATTTTTATTTACATGCATTTTTACGTTATTTAGTGAAAGATTGCATTGCATTAGGTTTAAGCATTGCAACTTTCATTTTATTTGTCTTTCCAAGCCCTATCTTGGTGGTGAACTCCTCATTATTTTACAATCATACCTTAGGGAAGCCCTATTGCAAGATCTCTTTCTCCTTTGCATTGAGATCAATAGGGTTTCCCTTCAATGAAATAATTGGAAAGTGGGTTTTACTCTATGTTCTAAACCATACGAAAGCATTCTCCAATTTTCTAGTATTTCATTTTGGTGAACTTGCATTTAGAACATCATAATTCTGGTTTGGAGTGCATTATCATCCTAGATCTTGCTTGCATTAACATTTTGTTGCATTTTGCATTAGTTAATTGGCATTCTAAGGTTTCTAAATATTGCATTAGTGAAAGTGCATATAGGTTGCATTTTTTCATCTAATCATTGAAAAGAATCTGAAAACTACATTTTCATTTAGTCTAAACATCATACAAACTAAAAAGCATAAAAATCAATTGAAAGTTTTTGAAATTTTTTAAAAAAATCTCCATTGGGACTCATACACCCCTCTAGGCAATTTAGTCCCAGTGCAGATTTTGCACTGCAATTTCAAATTTTAAAACTCTATTTCTATGCTCCTATTTGTTGTGGATACCTTTCTCTTTTAGTTTACAAAGTTTCTGTAATAGTCATTTCATTGTTATTAGCTTACATTGCATTTTCATTTATCTTGCATTTAGTATCCCTTGCATGAGTATTTGGTGTCCTATTGCTAATACTATAGTGAGACGAAGTTCAAGACTCATGTCATCCCACAATAGCACAATCATCGTGGATCTTGGGTTGTTTAGCTCTTTCACTCCTAGTATTGACACTAGTACACTAGGTATGGACCATACCCTTAACAATTCATTGCCTTCAAGTAGTGTAACGCATGTTGAAACAATGGTTGCTAGTGTTCCGCAAGAAAACATAATCCAAATTCATGAAGATTTAGAAAACCTACAACATCAAGTGTAAAATGACAACATTTCAACCATTTCTATCCCTATTATAGATAACATTTATAGGATGCTCGAAAGTGAAGATGGACTTGACCTTGTGCGTAACATAGTTTAGATTTTTGGAAAACACCTCACCTCAACCACTAGTAGTCCTTTACCTATGAAAAATGTCACAAGCCAAGGAAGAATTCAAATTCCTCCTCCCACAACAATTTCCTCTATTCCTACCTATACTAACCCTCAAGTCACAACAACAATCCAACCATACAACCAACTAGTAATGTGATTCATTCCTTAGGTATTTGTGTTAGCATCTCTAGTACCTTCATGGCATCGCATGTCATATATCCTACAACCTTACCACCTATAAGCATTCCATTCACTTGTCCCTTGAACACATACACCCCTTCAACTTTTTCACCTCCGTCTCATAATACAAGCAATGACCCTCTCATAAATCAACTTTTGCAAACATTTCATCCCTTGAAAAGCAAGTCTCTACCATCATCCAAAATAAAAATTTCCCACCTACATATTATGTCAAAAGTAGTCCATTGTCCTTGGAGATATTGTGAACACCAATGCCACAAGGTGTAGAGGTACCTAGATTCGAGAAATATGGGGGAAAGGGTGATCCTTCTAACCATGTTACTGCCTATACTACCTTATGTAGTGATTTTTTCCTTGATGATAAACTATTGGCTAAGCTTTTCCCTAGGTCCTTGAAGGATACTCCCTTAGAATGGTTTTCTTCATTACCAAACAACTCAATTTGTTCATTCAATGGACTTGTTAAGGAATTATAAACCATTTCCAAGTGCATATGACTCCTAAGATGACCTTGGCCGATTTGATGAGATGTAAGAAAAAATAAGAAGAAAAGATTACTGACTTTATTTCATGCTATCAATCGCTTTATTCCCAAATCAATGTCAAGGTTCCCAATCCTCACCTTCAAAAGATGTTCATATAAATTTTGCAAAGATACAAGTTAAGCTTAGCATGATGAAATTTCCCTCATTCATGCACTTATGCACTGCCCTCCGTGATTATAAAAATTCGATTAGTAGTCAAGATACAAAGTCCACTTCTAGCCGAACTGAGAAGTCTAAGTCTGCAAATCAAAACAATTCTCAACCTTTTAGAAAATAGAATAAAGACTTCCTTCAATTCAATCCACCTCAACAAACAACTCAGAATGCTAATAAGCAAGTAGCTACTATTAAGGCAGCAATACCCTTTAGCTATGGGGACCCAAAAAGACAATTCACTCCCTTACCCGATACCCTTCACAACACAATGTCACAACTCTTATAGTAGAAGATCATCACCTTTCCTCACGTTAAAACTCTTGATCCTAATAAAACATTTCCCACAAACTATAGACTAAATTCTTATTGTCATTATAACTAAAAAATAGACACGATATGAAACATTGTAAGTGTCTTAAACACCTTGTGCAAGACCTCATTGATTCTGGTCGTCCTTTTGTTGGAGGTGTTAGTGATCAAGGAAATAAGTCTATTTCCCCTCCTAACCAAAACTTTCAAATTTTTACCAACCCTATTCCTAATCATAACATTTCATTTGTTAAGGCTAGCGAAACTACAAAGAATGATGTGATGAATGTTGATATGGATGATGATAACAATGATACCATTCAACATGATCCTATAGATAATGATCCTATGGATGATATAGTAGGATTTATAGACGTCATTCCTCATAAGGGCCAAACTAAAAAATCCTCTTGATATTTCTTTATCCTCACAAGATATACTTAAGCATGCACCTGATGGTCCTCTTTACATAGCCGGCCAAATCTATGACAAGCCCACTAATGGGATATTAATAGACCCCATCTATGGAGAGAATATGATCACTGAGGAATTCTTACTTTTGCATGAACTCTATCAAGATATATATGATAAACCGAAAGCATGGATCAAGATGCATAACGGTTTTGCTTTCCCTATGATGGGACCAATCACCCTTTACAAATAGGACCGAAAACATTAGATATCTCATTCTCCATCATCCCGTAGTTGGACCAATTTCGTGTGAATCTAGGCTATCCATGGCTTCACTCCATGAATACAATCCCTTCGGTTGTACATAAATTATTAAAGTTTCCCTTTGACAATGAAATTTTCACTTTGCATCATAGTAGCTTTAACCCTTTGTCTTCCCATGGAAACTTTTCCTTAGATTTCTTTTGGTCCAAGCCTATGGAACCTATCAAACCATGAGAAGACTTCTTTTACAATTCCTATCAAAAGTTTAAGGAAAAGAAAATAACAGAATTATCCCTCCAAAAAATGCCTCCACCCACCACCGAGCCTACCATCCTTGATGAAACCATGATTGAACCTAAATAAATTCCAAATAGCCAAGACCAACCTAAGGAAAAACCTTCACCTACTTCCTAAAAAAGACCAAGAGACAACGAAAATATTCCCATCACACCTCCTAGAATAAAACAAGTTAAAAACAAAGTCAAAGAGAAAGTGGTTGAACAACCTTCCATGGTTCCTTCCATTCCTCCCCTTGGGGAAGAAAATAAAACTATGGTTGATCAACCCACTCGTACACAAACACAACTTGAAAACAAGACTAAAAGAAATAGAGGTAATAGAGAGCATAGGCGTAGACATCATGCTCTTGCTTGAAAGTTAAATGAAAAAATAAACAAAGAAAATATAAATCCAAATTTGACCAAAGCAATACATGATGAGTCTCCCTCACCACCAAAATATCCTATAGCACAATTGCGACAAGAGCTAAACCATTCCTTAGACATTATCATTCGACCTCATGTTGTGATTAATTTAGATGATGATGAGGAGATTAATAAAATTGATGAGGATGTGGATAATGAATTGAATATATTTTTTTCCTCTTCCATGAGCTTAAACAACAATTCTCCTAAGAAGAGTTTTGAACTTGGTAATGATCCTAGTTTGGCACTTGCTATTGTCCCTTTGGCTAGTTTTCTGCCTTTGGTATATAATGTGTTAAAAGGAGCAGAACAACTAAGAGGGGGGGTGAATTAGTTGTCACCAAATTCAAAATAAAAACTACAACCACTTATAAACTTCACAACCACAAAATTTTGTTATTAAGTATGAACATGAAATGTAGATAACATAAAGAAAAATCAACACAGTGAACAATAGATTTTACATGTAAAACCCAATAAGGGAAAAACCACAGTGAGGATTAACTCACAATATAAAGTAATTCCAATAACCGAATATAAAAGGCTCACTGCCCCGAATAGGACCCACTGTCTAGATACAAAATCTCACTAATTACACAAGGAGGCTCACTGCCTACAAAAATGATTACAAAACAAAAAATGGCTTTACAGCCAGAATGAACTAGTAAGAGTGCACCTAACAAGTGTTGATTCAGTTCCGGTGATGCTCAATAAATTGACTTAACACACTTCATCATTTCCGCACTTCTTCATATTCTCATCAATGCAATTTGTCTCACACCACAATCTTCAAAACTATCTGACATATATATCTAACCCATTCACAAGCATCAATTAGGTCAGCCTAATTAGATGCAACCAAAAAGACTAACTGTTGGCTTCAAGAATTTATGAAAAAAATCCAAACAATAAATTAAAACATGTAGCATACTACATTATGTCAACATAGACCTAAGATAGGTCACACATACAGCCGCATAACAAAATTAATTCACCATAACACCAATTATCCATGAGGTCGGCCAGAGATAGGCTTAATAGCAAAATACAATCAACAGAATAATGTCGATACACCATACGAGCATCTGTGCATGAGAGATTCTGAACGTACATGCTTCCAACATCCATAAGCCATTTCCAAAAGCTGCAAGAAACAACTATCAACTGCAGAGGATTGTGGAACAAAATACCGAATGATGTAAACTAAATACCGGTTCAAATACAAGTCCAAAATACCGGATCAAACAAAGACTTATTCTTGCAGTTGCAACTCACATAACATTGTGACGTCAATGACAACACAACGATGTATAGTTTTCCATTCTTCTTTGTTCTTCCAACAATCTCCCCCTTTGTCATTGATGGCAACATGTGCCACAATATTCTCTCCCCCTATCACCAGTATTCTTCCCATTTTTCTATTCTTCACATGACTCTCTCCCCCTTTGACATCAATGGAAAAGGGAAACCAAAAATTAGGATGTAAACGTATGTACATGGTAACATTGTATATAAAAAGGAATTCCAACTCCCCATTTCAAACATTCAAGTGAAAATAATGCTTTTTACATGAAAATTTTTCTTGTACCTTTCTCTTATGGTTGGAAGAATCCTCTTCCAAGCAAGCATAGCCAAATTCATCCTTGCACTCATACCATCCAATAAAGGAAACTACATAAAAGAGGATGTTTGGTCCAAAGACAGACATTTTCATTCACAATCTTCTGCATTAGAGAGTATTTTAGAGAGATGATCCAACCGTACCTCAAAAATTTATTTAACCAACCAGAAGGTTTTAAACAATTCTTCAATTTCTCTCTAAGCAATTAGTAACTCCACTTGCAATTCACCAACTCTTATTCTCTATTTTCCATTTTTTTCTTTGAAGAAATCAAAATTCTTTCCAATACAATTTATCTCAGATTCAATGACTTCAATTTTGCTTCTAAAATTATCAATAGCTGCAGGGCACTAGAGACAATACTTGTAGATGTCAGATATTTCCTTGATGCATTCTCTTGTCTCATTATTGTGTTTAGATAACATTTTTTTGGATTTGGTATATCTTCTATCAATCATAGCTTCAAACTTATGACCTTCAGGTCCTTCCAACAATGTTTTTTCTTCAATAACTTCTACTAGATCATCTAGTAATGAGTCAGACACATCTGAAACTGAAATACCCCTTTTTGAGTAGATAATCAATCAATACATCATCAATATTAAGTCTCTTGATCGGAGAGCATGCACTCCACATTTCACCAACCTTCTTCATCTCACCTCTATCTAACATCATTCGTATATCCTCTGGATCAAAGGAGTTAGATTCAGACATAAATTCTTCTTCATTCTTCTTTTCTTCCGAGATAGTGATAAAATATTTTGTGATAGATTTTCTCCTTTTAGATTCCAGAGGGGACTCACCAATGACAACTTCCAATTCTTTCTTTCCAGAAGAGGATCCCTCTTCAAACTAACTAGGCATAGACATACCGTAGCACAAATTCATCTTCAGGGATGTGAAATAGGTTTTGCAAACACTTACATTATCCTCCATCAATTCCAAATACTTGTAAACTTGTTTTTTGATTGGAATTTTAGATTCCCACTTGACATTATCTCTTCCTGGTATCGAGCTCAAAAAGTAAAATATCAAACATATGAGCAAAGACCCAAACCAAAAAGGATAATCCTCAAGCAATGATATTCTGACATTCTCAGTTAGATTTTCCATAATAAGGCTACACAAATCAAATTTCTTGTTTTCCCTCACCATCATGTGTGTAAGATATACAATAATAGCCAAAGAAGAACCTTCATGATTTTTGAAGTAGATTTTATAGATTTTGTACGCAACATACCTTACAGTAGGATTAGCAATAGTATTTATCAGTAGAGCTCGAGGGTCTTTGTTGATACCAGTAAGTTCCTGCACATCTATGTATTTCACAATTTTCTTCCCAGGGAGGTCCTTAATGCTACATAAACTAGTAATATCTTTGATTGCCTCCTTCGTGATCAGATAGGGTTTGTCCAAAAAAATGTTGTTGTCTCTTAATCGACTTAACAAGAACAAGATAGATTCATCATGCTTATCTTTCTTGAATTCTTTATTGTTCAATCAAAACTTTTTCCTTTTCCCTTCTTTCCCTTCTAAACATAGAAATGATTTTGAAAGTTTTCATCTCTTATTCCTAATTATCCGTAATGATTCCTTTAGATTACCTCAGAATTGCTCCAAAGTGCTTTGAGATCGCGTCAAGGTTTCTCCAAGTCATTCCTCAAACTCTTTGATTGCACAAGTGATCAAAAATAACTTATGAATTTTACTTTATGTATCATCAGTTTTCCCCAATTCATATTAAATGCAAAAGACCTCAAAAATCTAATAAAAACCCTATTTCACTACACAGAGAAACCTTAAATCAATCTGCAAAAGAACATGTCTACAAATTTTCTTCCAGTTTCTTTTGCATAACCTTTGTTTACTCATTTTATACAACTTACCCTCTTGCCAAAGACTAACAAGCCAAACATCAGGGGATTCAAACAATTTTCTGTTAAAGCTCCCCCTAAGACCATGCTAGACCTTTGATTCCTGGAGGAATTTTTTGCACCAGATGAGGGCACAGACACTTTTTTCATCTCATGCTCTTCTTCTTTCTTCCTCCATATCTTATTTGTTTCTTGCTTCACCTCATCTTTGTCAATTTTCTTCACAGCTCATTCTTCCTTACTGGAGCATACTGCTTTCCCTTCTTACTTTTGCAAACTCTTGAGATATTCTAGGTTTGTTGCAATTATAGAAAACAACACTTTTCTAATTTGTCTAACCTCCATTAACCCTTGATCTGCATTGATTTTCTTTGTGTTCATACTTGATGCATGTATAACAATAGCCATCAAAAGATTGATTCATTCTTCCTCCATTAAACCTATTCATCATCACCTGACTAATCATTCTCACCTAAGATTTGCATTTAGTAGCTTTATGTCCAATTTTCTTGCATGAAAAACATTGTCCAGAGAAGGAACTAGAAAAATGATTCATCCTACTTCTGCACTCAATTGCCCTATGACCAAATTTGTTACATGAAAAGAAAGAACCATTGAAAGATGGGTACCTTTGAGAATTTGGTTGTCTGATAGGTGGTCTTTTAGCAAATTTTCTTGGATTTCTTTTCTGCTTTCCTTTTTCTTGAGTCCTTAAATTATCCTTTGAGCTTTCACCTATTTCATTTCCCAAGCCACCTTTGTCTTTACTTGGTCTTTGTCCTGCAATCAACTCATCAAGCTTGTCAGAGCTGCATTTGAAATTTTTTTCATAGAGTTTCGCTTTCTCCAGTTCTACTTTCAAGTACACCACCTCTTGTTGAAGTCTAGTGTATTCATCAGTCTTCCTTTTCACCACTATATTCAAACATTCTTCAATTCTCTTCTTTTCTTCCACTAGCACTTTCAATCTGATGATCTCTTGTTTCTGTTGCTCACTCACTTCTCTATGTCTTTCTTTGTATTTCTTCAATTTCTCTTTCAATTTCTGGATACATTCATTTTCCTCATCAATATTTTCTTTCAAATCTTTGTTTTCATTTTCAGCCTTATCAAGATCTCCAAATGCAGCCCTAAGTTCTTCTTTATCATCCATTTTTTCAACCTTTAGGATCTTCCTCAAGTGGTTAAGCTCTTCATCAAGGAACCAAAGCTCTAATACCAATTGTTAAAAGGCGCAGGACAACTAAGAGGGGGGGTGAATCAGTTGTCACAAAATTCAAAACACAAACTACAACCACTTATCAACTTCACAACCACACAATTCTATTATTAAGTATGAACATGAAATGCAGATAAAAGAAAGAAAAATCAACACAATGAACACTATATTTTACATGGAAAACCCAATAAGAGAAAAACCACGATGAGGATTAACTCACAATATAAAGTAATTCCAATAACTGAATATATAAGGCTCACTACCAATGGGCTCACTACCCAGAATAGGACCCATTGTCTAGATACAAAAGCTCACTACCTACAAAAATGATTACATAACAAAAAATGGCTTTGTAGCCAGAATGAACTGGTAAGAGTGCACCTAACAAGTGTTGATTCAGTTCCAGTGATGCTCAATAAACTGACTTAACACAGTTCATCATTTTTTCACTTTTTCACATTTGCATCAATGTAATTCATCTCACACCATAATCTTCAAAACTATCTGACATATATATCTAACCCATTCACAAGCATCAATTAGGTCAGCCTAATTAGATGCAACCAAAAAGACTGGCTATTAGCTTCAAGCATTTACAAAAACTTTCCAAAGAATAAAACAAAACATGTAGCACACTACATTATGTTAGCATAGACCTAAGATAGGTCACACATACATCTGCATAACAAATTAATTCACCATAACACCAATTATCCATGAGGTTGGCTAGAGATAGGCTTAATAGCAAAATACAATTAACAAAATAATGTCGATACACCATACGAGCATCTATGCGCGAGATATTTTGAATGTAGATGCTTCCAATATCCATAAACCATTTCCCAAAACCACAAGTAGCAACTATCAACCACAGAGAATTGTGGAACAAAATATCAAAGGATGTAAATTGTATATCGGTTTAGATACCGATCCAAAATAACAGATCAAACAAAGACTTAGTCTTGTAGTTGCAACTCATATAACATGTTGACATCAATGACAACACAATGTTGTATATTTGGCCATTCTTCTTTATTCTTCCAACATAATGAACATGATTGGAATGCAGATGACATGCTTTAGGTTGAATCACATGTACCTTAATAGTCATTTACATTATTTCTTTTTATTTTGTATCATTGCATGTGCATAATGTGACCTCCTGTGATGTTTTGTTTGATGTATTTCTCTCTCTATATGACATTCCTCTATTTGAATATGCATTCTTCTCTATGTCATAAATATTTTACCTTTTCTCCTTTTATATTTTCATTTGTCATGAGTTTTCCTTTTGGGGATGACACAAGGTGTCGAGACATTCATGTCTCTTCCATGTTGACCCAAAAGCTTTTCCTTTTATCTTTTCATTTTTCTTGTGTTTTCCTTTTGGGGATGATGCAAGGAATCGAGACATTCATGTCTCTTCCATGTTGACCCAAAAGGATTTTTCTTTGTTCTCACTCTCTTTGTGTCATTCTTCTAGTTCTATGTGTATTTGGGGAATGATGACAATTTCAAGCTCTCTAAAAACATTGTAGCAAAAAAATACTAACCCTAAATCCATAGATACCTTATGTGTTTGGATTTTCATTTTTGGGGAAACCCCTCCCTTTTATTTTACATGGCATATCTTCATTTGGAAACATATGACTTGGCATAGGGATTTCCAAGTAAGCTCTCATGTCCTCTCTTTTGTTAGCATTTATCATTTTCTACTTAAAATTAATTTCTCACAGCATGGTGTTTAGCAATTTCTTTAAAGTGGGGGCATACATTGGCATTATTCTTTTCTTTTTTTTTCATGTTCATTGTCTAGTCTTCTTATTTCATGCAATGCATTTTTCTCTTTGTGGTTGACATTGGGTGTGATGTCCTTCAAGAGCATGATCTCTCTAAGTATATTATATTCCTCTTAGTGACTTGATGTGACACACTGCATCCCCTAAGTTGTGAATCTTTTACTCTTTGATTGGTCCTCTCTTGGAGACATTAGGCACAATGTTCCCTAAGTTAAGACCTCGTATGAATTAAGCAAGACTCCTTTGAATGTTCCTTATTGTTGCATTTGCATTTTAAATTATATGGCCACCTTGCATAACACACTTTTGCATGTCTGTGGAGCCATATTTTTTGTTGATGAGCTCCAAGCATATGAATTTTTTCTTGTCTCATGAAGCTCGAAGTTCATTTTTGCATGGTTCCTTATCAAA
This sequence comes from Sequoia sempervirens, assembly GCA_007258455.2. NCBI lineage: Eukaryota > Viridiplantae > Streptophyta > Pinopsida > Cupressales > Cupressaceae > Sequoia > Sequoia sempervirens. The sequence continues at coordinate 223,416 of VDFB02126519.1, forward strand.
GTTATCAAGAGTCATAACTTTGGTATGGTTTGATGGGAAGTCGATCTGAGGCATGAATTTCCCTTAGCCACTCGTGTGTGTGTGAGTGCATACTGATAGTGTGTGTATGTGTCTCACCTTCTTGGATTACTCACCCAACTGACGGCCTAGAGTTTCATTGCCTCAGAGTGAGCGTGTATTTTTTAGACAAACAACCTAGATTTGATCCACTCCATGTTGGACAACCAGTCAAAGCTTGATCCACCCCTTCTTTTACTTTTTATTCCCTTTTTTTCTTTGGAAGTGTATGCTTATCCCTTGTTGTTGCTCTTTATATCATTTTCATGTGTGTTCTTTTGTGCCTATCTTGGTTCACCATAGGACCTTGGTTCTGGGGTTTGCACAACCCTCTTGATCATGGCCATCCTATCTTACTAGAATTGGTGCATTTGGACCCCTCTTGATGTGCATTGATCAAATTTCATGTGAGCTAGAAGCAAGTCCCTCCTCCCACTAAAGTGGGGGCTAGATGTAATGACGGAAAAAGTACTCCCTAACATGGCCTTGATTTAGTGTTGTAATATTTCTAACATATATTCACATTAGCTCTTGGGCCCTTGTGAACTAAACAAACTTAATCATGCCTTATTTAGAGCATTGTAAATTGTTGTAACAAACTTTTACATTTTTCTAAGGTTTTCATAAATAATTGGGCTTCTTTATGCTTTAATTAGCCTTATTTTGCATCCACAAGCCTCATTTAATGTATCTTTTCAAGAAGGGTCCTGACATAAACCAACATCTAATCATAATTCAGGTGTTTTTAGGTTGTGTGGCCCATATTTGGTGGTCTGGGATTCATACGCTACATTAGGTGTATGAGTCCCACCTAGTGTTTTGGATCCCAATCCTAATTTTACACATTTATAAGAATTTTTAAAAATGGTCCCATAATTTATGCCTAATGGGACTCATACACCACCTTGAGCATATGAGTCCTGTCTGGCCCAAAATTAAAATTAATTCAAAATTTTGGCTAGATTTTATCCTTCTAGATTTGATGTCGACTTCTAGTGTTGTAATTTTGGGAATTTTTGCATAATTAAGTATAAATACAAGGTTATTTCACTCATTTTCACCTAAGCATTCAAGTATTCATGCATAATAGCAAGTTTGAGTTCACAAGAGCATCCAAGTGTTTACAAAAGCATTCAAGAGAATTAAAGGGAAAATTATCAAGCATTTCATAGCATTATTCAAGCATCAAACATAATGTCAAAGTCTTCATGCATCATTTTTGTTTTTGAGCTAACAATTGTGATGTAGAGTTTCATGATTCAAGTTAGCATTTCATTCAAGATCTATCCTATTCAAGCAAGATTCAAGATCTACATCCATTAGAGCCATTTCATACATGTTTGTAGCACTTTATTGCTAAGGTTTTGTGAGTTGAAACTTCTTATTTTTTTCATTCATCATTATCCATTTCTTTCATTCCATTTCAAGGTTTGATTACCAAAATTGGGTTTGACCAAGGAAAACCCCTTTCCACTAACAAAACAACAATTTTCACTCTTTGGTGTGTGATTTGGAGGTTTAGGTTGAAGAAACATTGAAGAGAAATTTTGGAGAAAGTTGTCAAAGTTTTCACCTTGCATTGGAGATACTAGGAAGACTTCTATAGGTTGCAAATCAGGGTTTTGGATCTAAAAATCAATTGGAAGGGACAGAGTAGACATTGAAGAGAATATTTAGGCTTTGAAGTTTTAGAAAACCCTAACTGGACTGATATGCCAGTTCTAGTGTATGAGTCTTGATTTAGGTCATTTTCTAAGGTTTTGTAGTTTCAGACACCCATTTGCTAGATTCCAATTTTTGCACAAAAACCCAGATCTGGGACTAAATCACCCAGTCTAGTGTATGAGTCCCAATCAACATTAAAGTCAGTGTTTTCAACATTTTAGAGCTTCATTCAATCTCCTTCAGGTTTCCAAGTGCACACATTTCATCTTGCAGCTTTCTATTCTGATTTACATGCATTTTTAGGTCATTTGAAAGATTGAATTGCATTAGGTTTAAGCATTACAACTTGCATTTCATTTGTCTTTCCAAGCCGTATCTTGGTGGTGAACCCCTCATTAGTTTACAATCAGACCTTAGGGGATCCCTATTGCAAGATCTCTTTCTCCTTTACATTGAGATCTCTGGGGTTTCCCTTTAATGAAATAATTGGAAAGTGGGTTTTGCTCTATGTTCTAAACCATACGAAAACATTCTCCCATTTTCTGGTATTTCATTTTCAAATGCAAATAAATGAGATCTAAATGATGTGCACAATGAATAATTTTTTTTGTATTTTTCATTTTTAGAGAGATGCGAAAGGATGGAAATCTAAACCCTAAATGAAATGCAATTGTGAATGCAATGCAAGAAACCCTAAATGAGTGTGGAAAAAAAAAAGTACAGCTTTTCCATGCTTAATTTTGGAACAATTAATGATAAATTGGACTTAATATCACCTTAATCTAGTGTTGTGATGTGTTTTACACATTCACATTAGGTTTTGGGCCCTTTTAAAGCTAAATAAACCTAACTTTTCCTTAATTTAGTGTTGTAAAGTGTATTTATTTACACCTTCACATTAAACTTAGGAGGCTTGTAAACTAAGTGGACCTAATCTAGTGTTGTAATGTGTTTTACACATTCACATGGGATTTAGGGTACTTTTGAGCTAAATAGACCTAATTTTGCCTTAATGTAATGTTGTAAAGTGTATTTGTTTACACCTTCACATTGAATTTTGGGCTCTCTTGCATTTATGACCTTTATATCATCATTAATATGCCCCTAAGACCATATATTATGCATCCTGAGGTATATTTTAACTAAAATCTTGACATAGACATTAAATAAACTTAATTTCTTAACACCCCGACACTTTTTCCACCTAAAAAGTCCCTGTGGGACCCATACACCACTAATGGTGTATGAGTCCCATTTGGCCTATTTTTAGGGTTTTGAGCAAGATATCTAGGTTTTAAATTTAAATTTCATGAATTTTGACCTATGGGATCTAATAAATGAGATATTAGATGGATCTATATAAACAAGGTATCAAATCATTATTTCATGAAGCCTTCATGATATCAAGTCAAGCACTCAAGAGTTAAGCATTCCAATACATCACAAAGCATTAAGAAATCATTCAAGATCAATTTTAAGGCATTCAAGAGCAGAATTATTCATCAATTGTTGTAGCAATTCAAGATCCATTATCATGTCAAGATCATCAAGCATCAAACATCTTGTTGAGCTAGTGTTGTGATGTTGTATTCAAGATCCAAGGTTAAACATTGTCTTACACTTATTTCAAGGTCTAGATCTAAATCCTTCATGGAAACTTCATGATTAGATTACAGATTTACAAGACATCATTCAAGGTATCATTTCTCATGTTTCATGTTTCATTTCCTTATTGCATTGTCTCATCATTTGGTTTAATTACCTAAAAGGGGTTTGACCAAGGTAAACCCCCATTGATTGACAAATCAACAAGTTTTTCTCTCTCTACATGTGTGATTGTAAATCTAGGTGTCTTAGATATTCAAGATCCCTTGAAGATTAGGGTGCAAGCTTGGAGAAAGTTGTTGGAGTTGTCCCCTCATTTGCAAGGATGATATTTTCACAAAAATTCATCTATAGGTCTAAAATTAGCGTTTCAGATCTGGAAACAATGTGTGGCAAGAAGAGAAGAGATTGGAGAGAATAATTAGACCTTAACCTTTTGAAAAGTCACACTAGAACTAATATGCCACCTTGGGTGTATGAGTCCCAGTACAACCAATTTTCAAGGTTTCAGTAGATTCAAAATAAGCACTGATAGATTCTAGTTTTGGTGCAGAAAACCCAGTATGGGACTAAATCAGCCAAACTGGTGTATGAGTCCAACTAAGCATTAAAATCAATATTTCTAGCATTTCTAGTCCTCATTCAAGCCTCTACAGGTTTCCAGGTGCACACTTTTGATTTTATAGTGTTCTGTTATGATTTATATGCATTTCTAGGTCATTTAATTAAGTCTTACATATCATTAAGTTTCATAATTAGGTCTTGCATTTCATTAGTCTTTCCAAGCCCTAGCTTGGTGGTGAACCCCTCTTGTAGTCATAAATTAGACTCTAGGACAACCCTATTGCAAGATCTCTTCCTCCTTTGGATACATTAGATTGAGAGCTCTAGGGTTTTCCTTGAATGTGGAGCATAGAAGATTGTTGTTCTAGGTCCTAAACCATGGCGACGACAATTTTCTTACATTTTGGTGAACCTGCATTTCGAACATCATGTTGGTGTTCCAAATCGATCAATCCAATGAATCTTATAGACTAGATACTTTCTAATGATTAGACTCAATGGTGGATTTGGCCAACTGACAAGATTCAGTCAAAGACTGAAATCTCCTACACTTCTGGCTCTCCAGGACCAAGGTGGGTCAACCTTTAAAATGCCTAAAGACTCAATTCAATTTTGCACAGACATTGTTTTTTATAGAAGATAATTCCCAATTCAATTACACCAAAGAGAGCACTAATAACTTCAAATCTAGCTAAATTCTTGGTTTCTCAACACTCACTCAACAATTGGGAAGCAAAATTCAACACAAAACCTCAACCAAATAACAAGGATTTAAAATGATTTTGAATTTATAAATTGTTTCTGAAATGCACTAAGCTGAATGACAAATCAGTGCCTAATTCTTGGCCATGGAGTCAAATACAGAATTATAAAGAGAAATTCATCAACAAACAAACTTCAACTAGTGGATTCAAACTATTAATGCATTATACCAATAGATCCACTCCTGTTGTCACTCAAATTCTTCTTATCAGATCCACCTTGCACACTTAAAATCACAATTATCTGTTCAAAGTAATTTAACCATTTCTTTGAAATAGAACCATGAACAAATAACACAATCTCAGAAAATTTGAGATGACAAACTCAAACTTACTTTGTATTATTGAATTCATATGACTTCAAATGTGCAAATATCGAGACAATATCTTTGTTTTCCCTAAATGGCCTCCACCCAGTTCGTGGAGTTGACCGCCTTGTTTAGTTGATAGTATAAATAAGGATTAGATGCTCCTTTTCTAGAGGTTGCATGATTTGATATTGTACTTGCATTCTTAAGCTTTCAGATATATTACTCTTTTGTACTCATGATTTACAATGAATAAAATAAAGTTTTGATTTTGAGAATATGAGTTCTTATTAGTTTTTAGAGGATACTTATCCAAGGGGGCCCACTTGGTGAGTAATCCATCCTTTAGTTTAGTATTAGTTTAGTATTACTTTATGTTCAGTAATTAGTTAAGAACCTGGCATTGATTGTTCCTGCAGCCACTAGAATTCCATTCTATGACTATTCTTGCAACCAAAGCAGACAGAGTAGTGTCTTGTTTGTTTGCTCAGATTTTTATTCCTGTCATGCATTTCAGTTTGGTGTAGTTGTTGATTGATTATTAGCATTTATTTTATTACTTTCCAAGCAATTTACTTTTAGCATTTGTGTCTTTCTTAGCTATAGAATGAAAATGGCCAGTTTAAGTTCCTAGTGTGCATACTATGTTGGCCCATTTCAAATTCACGTCCCTGGGTTGACAAGTTAAATGCACCTTCATGATGATCGAATGGCTATTCAGTTTAGATGTCCAATCTTTGAATCACAACTGTAAGAGCTTAGTTGATAAATCATTGTAGGAAGTAGACATTTTTGGTGGTGTTTTCAGTGATGGTGTCAAACTAGGAAGTTCTTGGGAGTCATTGATAGTTTTCTTGTTGTAGTATTTCTAGTTTTTTTATTAGTATACCCCTCATTTAGGAAGTAATGACCCCCCTTATTCTTTACCAATTCTTTGTGTGAGTTGGCTGATAGTGAGTTGATACCACATGCATAGAGGAAGGAGAAGTGATACTTATGGGAGATTCCTTCCTAACAATCCTAATCCATTCTAGTTAGTTGAATATTAGAACCTACCAAGAGAAGAATAAGAAGAAGATCTGCACCCCTTTGCTGATGCAATCCCTGATCTGACTAGCTTTGAAGTCTCCTTTGAGGACCAAGATCAGCTTGAGAACCCCTTTGCTTTGGAACTACATCAAGCATGAATGGGTGATGCAAATGGAAATAGACCTAACCAACCAGCATTTCCTTTCCCCATTTCCCATTAGAATGAAGTTGACAACATAAAAAATATCCCTGCTTCAGCACTCCCCATGTTTTATGGACTTGTCACAGAAGATCCTGATACCTTTTGTTTGAGTTTGACATACTCTATAGGAGTTATGATTATACAACCAATGCCCATAGGCTTGAGCTATTTCCTACTACTCTGAAAGAAGCTACATTAAGATGGTTCATGAGCCTAGGAAGAGATACTGTGGAAACTTGGGAAGATATGAAGACTAAATTCCTTAAGAAATACAAGGAGTATTGCAGGGGTAGTGACATGAGAGGAGGTGACATTTTTAGGATGCAACAAAAGGAGGATGAGAGCCTGGAAGATTATATTTCAAGGTTTATGTTTTTCTTATAGAAATATCCACACCATACCCTCAATGAAGAATCAAAGAAGCTCATTTTCTTAAGAGGAATCAATGAGAGTTGCATTGATGCCTTGGACCTGATGGTAAGAGGAGATATCACCCAAGTTCCTTGGTAAAATATCAAGAAAATATTCCAAAACTACTCTAGGGCAGCTTCAAAGAAAGGGAGAGCTTACCAATTTTCCATGGGTAAGTCATCTACCGGTGGAGTTTCAAGAATGGAGATTACTCATTTGCTAGAAAATTTCAGGCAAGACATTATAAACAATCTAGCTACTCAGCTAGATACACTTCAGGCCAAGAAGAAGCAAGAGGAAGCAAAGGCAATGTTGGCAGCGTATTGCCCCCATTGTAGACAAAAGAAGGACTAAAAATGCAATATGGTAGCTAATATTGAAGGAAAGCAGATTGCACCCGAGTTCAAGCCAATCCAGATTGAAGAAGATAAAGTCTACTATGTTGCATAAAGGAGGCCTTGGGCTCCAAGACAAGATATGCCACTAGATCCACTCTCTTATGTTGGGCCATATTTTAATTCCTATTCATCTGGAAACCAATGGCAGCCCTCATATCGTTCCAGCAATGGAGGATATACACCATAGACTTGGAGTAACCCTCCAAATGTTTGACCCAATCATCAAAATTCTCCACCATAGTGGCAGCAACCTCAAGAGCATTAACAGCCACCTCTAGGTAATTGGCAGCAAACAAATCAATGGAGGGGAGGACAATAATGACCTACCCAAGCAACCAATTACATCCAACCATCTTCTCAGCCTCAACAGCCTACTATAATGCCTCCACTTGCTAATTCAATCTCAAATGCACCTAAACCTACTTAGCTAGCAGCTCATCCCACACCCAATCCAAATAACAAACCACAACAGTAGCCTGTATACTCTGCTAATTCAAATCAATTCCCTGCATATGTTGTGAGTATCAATGACATCCATTTGCATTCAGGAACTACTTTACTAGCCCCTTCCAAGCCCATTATCAATGAGCTTCCTATGGAAGAGGAAGAGGAATCTTTGAATGATCCCATTCAGACAAATGCACCTAAAAATCCTAAACCAGCCCTAGCCAAGCAGACTGACAAGAACCACCATTTCCTAAAATATTGGAAGTTTCCAAGAAGAAGGAAGAAAAAGAAGATACAAATTTTGACATCTTGGATCAGATGAAGCATATTGTTGGAGTTAAAATGACATTGAGAGGGGGGGGTGAATCAGTGTCTTAACTATTTGACTAAATTTTAAAATATTTAAACACACAGCTCAGATTTGATCTCAATATCATTCTGATTAGAGCATTCATGAATTGAAT
>VDFB02126520.1:0-30412 GCA_007258455.2 Sequoia sempervirens
TAATTGAAATTCCCAATCTTTTAGTTTTGAACAGGGAATCTGGATTCTGGGTGGGCTAGCTGATTAGGGAAGGTCACTTAATAGAAAATGCCTTCAGGGTAGTTTTTTGAAAAATAGAAACTCATGTAATCCTTTTTTGATAATCAATACAAGGAGCTGCCCCTAGCAATGTTTTACCTAGCAAAAAAAATAAAAATTGCATGCAGATTTAAAAGTAAAACATAAAGCAATGCAAATGAAAAAAGAAAATTGCCATCAAAATGACAAAAAATATTATAAGCATTAAAAGTTGAAAGTTGTCATTCTTGTTAGGGTTTACCAAAAATTAAAATGTTGTTGATTTCTAATGTCGTTGACCTTATCCCCCAGTTCCTGGTATCATTATTCATTTTATTAAGTGCTTTGCAATGCCAAGTTACCAACCCCTTGGCCTTGATGTCAATTCTAGCCATTAAAGTTATGCGGTAAACAACTTTAAAACACATGTTTATTATTTATATCATAATTCATAAATCACTCAACCGTTCGATGAACATTTAGTGTATGGTTGTAGTTGCATTTGAGAATGAAATGCATAGAGCACTAGTCTTGTGAACTTAAACCTCTGAAATCACCCTTTAACCGTTAGATTTACAATGATCAACAGTTTAGAATTTGCTGCCAATGCAAGACTAAATGGCTAGTGAAACAAGATTTGTAATGATTTCATATCGTTTGAACTTTGAGGGGCACTAGCAATTTTGACAATTGTCAGCCTGTCAGAGTCCAGACGTCAATCAAATTAAATATTTAAATAATTGTAAGGCTTAAGTTACACGAATCGATTAAAATTTAAGTATGTTTTTTGGTTTGCGCGAATCGTGATTATGATTCATGAAGCATGATTATACCTAACCTCACATGTGACACATGTGATGTGTACATAGGGACCAGGCTGGTAGTGGCACTATTGGTAGCACTATTTCCCATAAATAAGAATAGTGAGCACAACTGAAAATGGAAATCATTTGTTGAAGGCTAAAGGATTTACTATTGAGAATTTGAGTGCAATGTTTGAATTGTCATAAGGGTTTTCATTTTGTAGGGTTAATAAGGAATATGATTCAAGAAGAAGATGATGTCGCATTATTGGGGATACTCTAAATTCTCCTGCTTGCAGTTATGTAGTTATAGAGTAAAAGATCAATTTTTTTCAAGTTCAGAATGGGTGGAATTGGAAAGAAGTTGATTTGGTTCACCTGACTTCTTAGACAAGTTTTGAGCCAGGATAAGGAGCTCTGATGGAGATAAGTGCTCTCCTAGTGCATGGAAGTTGCAAGTAGAAGATGGGAGCAGTTTTACAACCCCTCATCTTTTGCATGACTCTAATTTTCAAAGGGGAGAAGTACATTTTGTATCTTCACAGCTCCCATTTCCCTGGTTTGATTAGCTCGCCTTTCCCCATGCATTTATTTTCAAAGCCATGGCTGATCTCAGAAGTTGTCATTCTTGTTAGGGTTTACCAAAAATTGAAATTCAGAGTGCATGGTTGACTTGGCAAGTCCCATTTATTTTCAGACACACATGTATTACATTTACATTTTCACCAACGATCCAATAGAAGCTTGGCACTTGCACTTACATTTGTATTTATACTATGTAATAATGTGACATTGTAATTCAGTTGTAATAAAGTAAATGGTTGTGCTATTAATTTGACATTGTAATTCCTTTTATTAAGTCCTTTGCAATGTTAAGTGTTACTGTGCTATTAATGGTTGTGCTATTAATGTGACATTGTAATTCCTTTTATTAAGTCCTTTGTAATTGCAACGTTAAGTGTTACTATGCTTAGTGCTATTAATGGTTGTGCTACTACTATTAATGTGACATTGTAATTCATTTTATAAGGGCCTTGATAATTCGAGCGCATTAATGGTTAAAAATAAAAAAACCTTTAAAACACTTGTTTATTATTTATATTATAAATTACTCAATGGTTCGATAGAACATTTGATGTATCGTTGTAGACTCAAGGGAGCAAAGCAAGCTTAGTCGCTAGGCCTCTGAGTTTAATAACCATTTGACATGTCGCATTGTCGCGGAGTTCTAATTTTTCATAACTACCCAATTCCCCAACTTGGTTCACTTTGTTGAGTAACTTAAGTTCATGCATACATAACCTTTGAGTTGCGATGTGTGGATTTAGTTGATCGGTTGGAGGTTTCAAAAACATTGAAACTTCAGACTTTGGTTTTGAGCTTCCAAGTTTCAGCGACCACGCGACATGATGGACTTATCTTGCCTTTCAAAGGTGTCATCGTCTGACATCTCATTGAACGCTATGTACGGAATAAACTTGAGTTGTCTTTTCAGAAATTTTTGAAAGCATGCAGGTTTAAAGGCTATCTTTTTGAGGTATGAAATTGAATGCCAGATTTAAAGCACATCCTATCAAAAATAACAACATATGTGGGTAGCAAAGTTTTACTTAGACATTTAGCCTACATTCTCATTTTACTCCACATTGATTGCATGTCCTGTCATTTTATATGGCTTGAAGGTGGTGAGAACGTATTTGTTAAAGCCTTGGCTGTACTTCTACCTACTGCTATTATTTCTTCAGGAATTCAAGCATCTCATTAGGCATAGTGAGCTCATGTAGTCTGAAATTGAAAATCGCTGGCTCAGTGTGAGGGATACAGAGCTAGGACTTTTTAAATTGGAAGAATTTTGGGCACGTCTGGACAGTAAAGAAAAATCTACTGTAGATGTGAAGGTGTTTGAAAGTGGACTAGCTCAGGCCAGAGGTTTTCCAAAAGCAGTGCTGAGTGTTGACCTAATTACATGTGTGAGAAGGTACATTCTTGAAACCCGAGAAATCAAGGCCACGGATGGAAACATTGTAGCTAAAATTTTTCTCGAGGTCATTTCTCAAGCATTGGGAATTCCAGAGAAGGTACCCATAAAGGAGATGTCTGTTGTAATAGCTAACAAATATTTCAGGACTAATGAAACCTTGTGTAAAAAATTTATGGTCAAAGGGTGGTTAAAATCATAGAAGAAAGGTAAGTCTCAATTGCCCAATAAACTTAAGAGGACACATTTTAAAGCAAAAATTGTTGATGTTATTGCTTTACTTCATCGTATCATCGGGAATGAACAAGTTGAATTATTTAAAGACTAGATGTGTCAGTTCATTTTAGTTATCTGTGATGATAATGTGTTTATCAATTGGGCCAAGATAATTTTCTTTCACTTGCATGAGCAATTTGTTAACTTTCAGAAGACTGCTACCTTTCATTTGTGTTCTTGTTTGGTATATGTCATTTCTAGTCAAAGAGTTTATTGGCCAGGGTTGAAACCACAAGTACCACCAAGTCTTGGCATGCCTGTGTATAAGTGTTATCCACAATTTACCAAGCAGGTTGGGATGGGAGAATATTGTCTTGTTAATGATTCCTTTTTAATGGAAGCTATGAGAAAGTTGGATGGAAACCCTGAAATGCATTTTTCCCCTGAATCAAAATCTCTGGTGTTGAAGTTTGGAAGTTTTTATATCCAGTTTGATAGATTTTCTTATTTGAGAATTGGAGGTTACGAGAAGGCTCCACTTAAATTGCCTAAGTACCCTGAGGATTTACTGGTATTTTTGGAGGTCTGCAGAAAAATGGCCATAGTAAATATAAAATACATGAATATGGGAAAGCAAGGGTATAACTTCCCATTAGTTACTCCTTTCTCTTGCAAAAGTAATCAGATGGCTAAGAATGTTGAAAGGATTTTCAAAGAATACAATCTCCAGTACTTGTTTGTAAGAACTAATTTTGATAGCAAGGGCTTTGTGAGAAAAAATCTATATGCCTCCACCTCGTATCAACACCAACCTTCAATCGAAGATTTTATGGGAAGATTGTGCTAATGAAAATGAAGTTTTCAAAAGGGACCATATGAGGTTAACCCTTGAGTAGATACAAATTTTTGTCCTCTCTTTCCAAATTTTTGAAAATGTGTCTGAAGATTCAATGGTTCTTGATCATGAATATGAGAAGTTGCCTGATAAATCACATCCTAGAGTTGATTGGGATAGAGATGAAGTTTTATATATGAGTAAATGGGCCGAACCAGTACTCAAAAGGACTCAGGATTGGTTGGAGGGAAAATGGCGTAGGGTTATTGGTTTTTTCATGAACCAAAATCATCCCAGAAAAATGAGCAAGGATCTAGCCAAGTAGTCCCTGGAGGTACATCATCAGCGAGGATAGTCATCAATTGTTCTAGCGCCAATTCACAATCTAGGGGTGATGGTGAAAAGCCAGAGAAATCAATCAAATCAAAATCAATATGTGAACAAGACAACCCATCCACCCCTGCTCTTAAAAAGAAAAATGTCCAAACAAAACCTGTGTCAGAAGATTCAGACATCTTTAAGCATATTGTTGAAGATAGTACTTTCCCACCCTTGTCTGAAGAATCTTCTCCTCCTATAGAAAACATATCAATTATTCCTAGTGAGTCTAGAGAGGTTGTTCAAAGTGATAAATCCCCTAGTCTAATAGAAAACTCTCCAGTATGGTTGAGGAAAGCAATAGCAAAGAAGAGGAAATACACTCCTACGACTTCCGCTGGAGTAGATACGGTGACAAAATTACTCCAATCTTCCTCAGGGCCCAAGAAAGCCCAAAAAATGTCAAGAATTCTAAATGATGTTGTCTCTGGTAATCAAGTGTTAAAAATTGTAGAACCTTTAAAAGATGTAGATGATGATAAGATAATTGCGGATGATTATAAAATCATACATGTTGACATGGGTCCCCAGACACTTGAAGGTGATGTATATCACGCCAATTACTTAGTCAATGCTTTAGCCAAGCGGGCAAAAGAAGAAAGGAAAGAAAGGGTAAAATTGCAATCTCAAATTTTAGATTTCAAAAACTTTATCTCTTCCATTCTTTCTCCTTTTTTGTCTACTGAGGCTTTTACTTCCCAAGAAAGAGTTATTGATGAGTCTACAATGCAGTTGATTAAGAAAAATCTAAATTATTCCAAGGCTGCTAGTGAGTGGATTGAAGAATTGTCTCAAGAAGCTATATTTTTTATTAGTAAATCTGTGATTTCCTACACTCACATTGTTGATAAAAGAAAAGGATTAATAGCAGAACTGCAACAGGTTAGAAAGGATCAAACTAGTCTGTATGTACTTTTAGAAGAAATGAAAGAGTTATTTTCCATGGATCGATTGAAGTTGGTAAATGAATAGATTGTTAGTGATCAAAAGGAATTAGATCCTTCATGGCTTGATTCACTTAAATGGAAACTAAACATATATGATAACCTGGTAAAGGAAATCAGAAAAGTGCTGGAGAAGTATTTGGATATGTCAGGAGAAATCAAGGGGAATTTTCATGATCTGCAGGTGAAGATAACAAATGATTTTGATGAGAAAATTCTCGACATAAAAGAAATCTGCTCAAATTTTAGAGAAGTCTTCAACAGAGAAGTAGCAAATCCTGCTATGATGACTAAAGAATCTTTCTCAAAGCTTGGGAGGCTGGATCTTTATCTAAAAACTTTTAAAGCTAAAGCAGAGGAGGTCTGACACACTGAACGAGTCTAAAGTTGCTCTCAGAAAATGGAGAAATGGGCTTCATATCACATTGACACCAGGCAGCAGGGAGATTTTTGCAATCATTACCAGGTATAGGGAATATAAAGCCAGAATGAAGATGCAAGAGAATTTGTTGCGACAAGGAGAGAACGAGGAGCCGGAATGAAGTTGAAGCGACTGGGAATGATGCATAGTTTATTTTTAGCATTTTCATATACTTTCTTTAAAGTTGGCACTTTTAAGTTAATGACTTCTTTTAATTTTTGGTACGGTTACTTTCAAGAAACCATTACCAAAGTCATTGGCTATGTTTAAATATTGGTTTGACTGATGTGATTAGGCTCTTTTGAACAAACTTTGATTTACTCATTAGGGAAAACTATGTTATTTTGGCTATTATCTATTATTTTGATATAAAACACATTGGTGGAGTTTATGCATGCATAATCTTTGACTTATGGTGTATAGATTTATTCTGTTTATACTAAATGTTTGCTAGTGTGATATCTATTATTGGGATGACAAATGATATAATTTTTCTATATTGCTATGGTGTTATAATCTGTGAATAAAACTTCTGCAGTGATATTGGTTTAGTTGTTATCTTTCTTTCAGAAGTTATATTTCTATTTACATGAGATTGATAGATACCTTTGAAGCTTTCTAGTTAAAAGACCCATCCTTTATTTGATTTTTGGTTAAAAGCATCATTAGTTTAAAAAAATCATTCATTGAACATTAGATAAAGGTAGCTGCCACCTTTAAAAATAAGCAGAGAATTGGTTTTGAAGTTTGTAATGTTGTAATGTTACCGATTCAATTGTGGTTACATTTATCACCTTTTATGGGTGTATGAATACAGAGTTAGGTGATAAATATGTTAACCAAAAAATATAAAACTCTTAGGGTATGTCTTCCCATTGGAGACCCCTTCTTTTGTGTGCAAAACAAACCAAATGGCCAGGGGAGCTGAAGGAATTCTCAAGGAATATAACCTCCAGAATTTTTCTGTGAGAGCTAATTTTGACAGTAAGGGTTTTGTGAAGCATAATCTCTATGGAGGGAGCTCATATCAGCATCAACCATGTATTGAAGATTTATGGGAAGATTGTGTTGATGAGAAGGAAGTTTTGAGAAGAGATTATATGAGGCTAATGCTAAAACAGATACAGGCTTTCGGTCTGTCATTTCACATTCCTGAAAATGTAGCTGAGGATTCAACAATAATAGATCTTGCATATGAAAAATTTCCTGCTAAATCCCACCCTAGGGTTGATTGGAGCTAAAGTGAAATTTTAGATATGAGGGTGTGTGCTACCCTAGTGCTTAAAAGAACCCAGGACTAGTTGGATGGGAATTGGTGGCAAGTTGCTGGTCCTATTTAGGAGCCTAAGTCATCACAAAAGAATGAACAGGGGTCTATGCAAGCATTTGGTGCAAGTGTATCATCGGGAAAACCCTCTATGAGGTCCTCTAGTGCAAATTATCAGTCAGGAGGTGATTGTGATAGGCCAGAAGAAACAATCAAGTTGAAGAGTATCTTTGAACAAGACAGTGTGCTTTCTCCTACCCCTAAGAAGACCAATCAAGAAAAACTTGTGGTTGTAGATTCTAAAGCTATCTTTCACAAGATCGTTGAAGATAATATCTTTCCTCCTATGTCTAAATTGCCCTCTTCTCCGCTTGATAGTGATAATCCACCTTTCACTCCTAACGCTCCTAAAGAAACTATTAGTGGAAATGAAGATTCTGGTCTGGTAGTAGCCTCCTTAGGATGACTGAGAAAAGCAATGGAGAAGAAGAGAAAGCATATTCCTACAATGATAGTTGGAGTGGATACAATTTCAAAGTTACTTCAAAGCTCTTCAAAACCTAAGAAATCTAGGAGGATGTCAAGGATGGTGACTGATGCTACTTTTGGAAATCAAATGTTAGAAATTGCTAAGCCTATGAAGGATTTAAATGAAGATGAAATAATAGAGGAGGACTACAAAGTCACACATGTTGATATGGGGCCTCCAACACTGGAAGGTGATGTGTACCATGCCAATTATTTAGTCAATACCTTGATTAAAAGAGTGAAAGAACAGAGGAAAGAAAATATAAAACTGGAATCTCAAGTCCTTGCATTGAGTAACTTTATTTCTTCCATGGCCACTCCTCCTACATCTGATGAAGCCTCAAGTTTTCAGGTAGAGGGCATCAATGTGCTCACCATAGAGCAAATTAAAAAGAATTTGAGCTATTCCAGAGCTACTTGTGAGGGGATCGATAAAATATCTAGAGAGGGTATCTTCTTTCTGAATAAATCTATGCTCTTTTACACTAAATTTGTTAATAAGGCGAAGGAGTAACATAAGTTCAACAACTTAGAAAAGATCAAACTAGTCTCTATGTGCTTGCTCAAGAAATGAAAGAATTGAACTCTATGGATGCGAAGATATTAATTGGTGAGAAAATTGTGAATAATCCTAAGGAGCTAGACCCTTCCTGGTCTGTTTCATTGGAATGGAAATTGAATATGTATGATAATCTGGTGAAGGAAATGAATCATGAACTTGATATATTATATGAAATGTTGGGGGAAGTTAAAGAAGATTGTCGTATTCTAGGAGTGGAAATTACTGATGAGTTTGATGAAAAAATTCTAGATATAAAAGAGATCTCTCTGAAGTTTAGAGAAATATTCAAGAAAGAAATAGTTGATCCTGCTACAGTGACATGGGAGTCCTCAAAACTCAATGGAATGTAGATCCACCTAAGGACTTATAAATGTGGAGAAGAGAGAAGATCTCAAAAGTTGGTTGAGTGTGAAAATGCTTTGGTCACATGGAGAACCAGGTTATAGATTACTACAACTCCAGGAAGCAAAAACATCACCACAATTGTCACCAAGTAGTAGGAATACAGGCAAAGAGTAAAGGCATAGGAGGCATTACTAAAGGAGGAGGAATAAGTAATTGACAATGAAGGAGTCGGTGCTGGGAGTGGGACCGCTGTTTAGTTTTTAGTTTTTATGTTATTTTCTTTAATTTGGCTCTCTTGATATTTCAAATACTTTTTATTTTAATTTCTATAATGGTTGTCTTTAAGAAATCGTTATGAAGACAAAAGAAACTCTATGTTTTATGGTGGATTGTCTATTATTGGAATGATAGATTTTTGGATAGTTTCATTGCTGTGGAATGTTTATCTGTGAATAAATATTTTATGGTGATGGATGCATAAGGATTTCTCAGTATAATTTAGCAATGCAATAGGAATTTATAAGTAGTGTGATAAGTGTTGTTCTTTAAAAATGATGCAGGATCACATGTCAAATTCAATACCATGGAATACAATATAAATTTTTTGGCTTTTCCTAACCTTAGTTGCTCGTCCTCAGAATTTTATAACCTTGTCGCGGAGTTCTAAATTTTCATAACTTACCTATTCTCTGACTTTTTTGATGGTTCACTTTGTTGAGTTGCAAGTCTTTCTTGGTCATTTTTCTACTTGGTGGGTCGGAGGTTTTGAAAAATTCAAAACTTCAAAGTTTGGTTCTAAGGTTCACTTTGTTGAAGCAAGAATGGAAAAGAGATAAATAAAACTTATTATTATAACTAATAACACTATGAAGAAATGATCACTCACCTTTTCTACTCAGTGGGTTGGATGTTTCAAAAACTTTGAAACTTCAGAGTTTGGTTCTAAGGTTCACTTTGTTGAAGAAAGAATGGAAAAGAGATAAAGAAAACGTATTATTATAACTAATAACACTATGAAGAAATGATCACTCACCTTTTAAGTCTACATTTTTGGCTTTGTAGTTCGCTGACTTCCAGTTTCGAATGGAGAAGTAGAACCTCAAAACCGAATAAAATGTGTAAGAATAAATGACACTTTCAATTGTATTTATATCAATCCATGATTCCATATTTGGCAAATTTTGTGGGATTTTTAAATGGTATATTGAATATTTGGAGAATCCCGCTTGCTTATACAACGATATGTTGTAATTTTCAAGGTGAAATGTGTCCTCAAATGTAATTATTTGTTAATGTTATTGGCGAAATAGGTCCTCATGAGCAACTATTTAGAAATTTTAACTAGCGAAATGGGTCTTCACAAGCAACTATTTGTAAATTTTAATTGGAAAAATGGGTCCTAATACAATGTTTTTTTAATAGTATTGGCGAATTGTAGGTGTTTTATTAAATGCTTTCGAGATTCCTGGTGAAAATATTAGTTGGTCCAATTGAAATGCGTAGTTTGACAATGGCGAATTTGTTGCTTAAATATGCCTCATAAAAAAACTCATTGGTGAATGAACATGCATTGGACCTATAGTTCGTAAAATCTGGGTGATTTGGACATTCTGTTGGGTGCGAGAAATTTTCTAATTTTGACTTGGCCGATTCCTAGAATTCGCCAATTGGCGAAGATTCGCCACTAAAGTTTTCCCTAAATGAGAGTAGCATGAGAATCATTAATAATGGATTTAATAATTCTAGATTATAAAAAATCTGATGGGTAGCAAGGGTAGTAATGGTAATTATTTAATTGTTAGTGTGCTCTCAATGAGAAGTTATATAGTATAGAATAGGTGTTAAAATGCTAGAAAATGATATTTTTCCTCAGAATAAAACATGTCAAGATTTAGTTAGTTCTAACTAAGGAAATCAAGTTTATATTGGAGACAACTCCAAGACAATGGGTTAAGAGGTTTAACACTATCTTAATCTATCCTAAATCATATAAAGTCAAACTCCACACCTAGGTTAAGAATCAGATGCACAAGGTGTACAACTCTGGTCATGATAGTGTCACACTTTAATACACATAGGAAAGAGATTAACTTCATTAAGTTTTCAAAAGAAATATATAGTTGGGTTTTTTCATAGTGAAAATTTGTGGGCATGAGAGGAATTCAGATACAAGAGGTGTAAATTCTTGTGTAGGGGCATTTGCTAACTGGTTTGGTAATTGGTCAGCAATGACTTGCCCTTTAATTTCTTTCTACTCCATGTATTCAATGTCAAACTTGCTAAGAAGCATTACCCATTTTTCCAGTGTGCCTATTAATGAGGCCTTGTTGAGTAAATACTTTAGTGGGTCGATCTTTACTATCATCTTTGTCTGTAAGTTTAACATATAGTGTCATAATTTTTGTGTAGCAAAAACCATGACAATACATGCTTGCTCTATGGGAGTATAATTGAGCTCATACCCCACAAGGGTACAACTGATGTAGTATATTGCACGTTCCTTCCCATCTTCATCATTTTAAGCTAGGAGAGCTCCTAGTGTTGATGATGTTGCTGATACATATAGGATGAGTGGTTTACCAATGACTGGTGGCCTTAATACGAGTGGTGTTAGGATATAGATCCGTCCATTTGAAAGGGACATCCTTGTGCAAGAGATACTGGAAAGGCTAGCACTTGTCTACCAGTTGTGCTATAAACCTTCAAATAGATTGTAGCCTTCCTTGTAGACTTCTTAATTGTGTTAAAGTGAAAGGAGGTGGCATGCCAATGATGACTTTCACCTTTTCCAGGTCAACATCTATGCCTCTATGTGAAATGATGTATCCGAGGGGCTTGCCCGAGGCTACTCCAAAGTCACATTTCTTTGGGTTCAAGCGAACCTTATATTCCTCTAGCCTTGTAATTTTTTTTCCAGTACCGTTAAATGATCATCCCTAGTGATGGATTTTGCGAATAGGTCATCCACATAGTCCTCCATAAGTTTATGCAACATATCATGGAATATTGTGGTCATTACCCTCTAGTAGGTAGCTCTTGCATTTTTAAGACCGAACGACATGACACTCCAATAGTAGGTTCCCTAGGTGCAGGTGAAAGCTATCTTGTGCTGATCTTCCATTACAATTTTGATCTAATTATAACTAGAGAAACCATCCATTAGTGATAGCATCTCGTATCTTGTGACAAAGTCCACATTCAAGTCTATATTGGGAAAAGGGAAATCATCCTTTGGACAAGCCTTATTTAGGTCTCTAAAATAAGTACAAATGTAGATGCCCCCAGTCAGATTTGTAATCAAATAACTTGCACAATAAAAGAATATGATATGAAATATGCTACAAATACTTGATAATAACTAAGAATAACAAGCCACTTCGAGGGGGAAACCTCCAAATAACTCTAATGAGAACACAATTCACAATATGATGATGAAATAAGACTCACAACCTCTTATATATAGCTATTTATGCCTAGGATACCACCCAGGCTGACTTAGATAACCCTATATAAGCCCTAGGCCAACCTAAACAACTGAATAACAATACAATAATGATAATATGACTTAATTAGGAGTTAAGATAGCCACAAGCTGACTATTCATAACCCGATGTACTCTAATATTAAGGGTGTAGCATGCCCCCCTCTTTAGATAAGTATTGTCCTCAATGCTACACAATTTTGGATGCTTTTGAATGAACTCAGTCCTCCCATATGGAATCTTCAATTGGTAAATTCTTCCATTGGATGAGATACTGAGTGAGTGTTCTAGTCCTTAGCTTCCTTGTGCGTCTTTGAAGAATACATTCTAGTTCCAATATGATTCTTCCTTCTTCATCAAGCTCCGATAATATTGTCTGAGTAGGGATATTATTCCCAATTACCTTCTTCAAACAAGAAACATGAAAAAATGGATGTATCTTTGTTGTTGATGGAAATTCAAACTTGTAGGAAACAATACCTATCTTCCGCATGATTTGATATGGGCCATAATATTTTGGAGACAACTTGTTATTCTTTGACTGTTGCTTCAGTGACAATTTCTTGTAAGGCTACAATCTCAAGAAAACCCAATCCCCAACCTCAAAACTTCTTTCACTATGGTGTTCTTCTGCTTGCTGCTTCATTCGGTTTTGTGCCATGGATAGATTCTCTTTAAGTATTGAAAGTACTTGTTGTTGATGAATCATGTGTTCTTGCACCGCGTGAACTCTTGGTGACACCTTCAATGATGATGTGATGGAAGGAGGATGATATCTATACAATGCCATAAATGGAGACATTTTTGATGAAATATGGAAGGAAGTGCTATACCACCATTCTGCTAGTGGTAGCTGATCTACCCATTGAGATTGTTTATCTGAAGTGAAACAATTTAGATATCACTCCAAACACTTATTAAACACCTTTGTTTTCCCATCATATTATGGATGGTATGAAGAACTACAAGCCAATTGAGTACCCAAACACTTGAATAAATTTGTCCAAAAGTTACTAGTAAAGATAGGATCACAGTTACTAACAATAACCATAGGTATACCATGTAGCTTTTGAATATTCTCCAAAAATTATTTTGCCATTGTACTAGCTATAAAAGGATGTGATAATGCAATAAAATGTGCATATTTAGTGAGGTGATCCACCACTACCATGATGACATTCTTACCATTAGATCTTGGAAGCCCTGTGATGAAGTTCATGGGACCTCTTCCCAACGTTGGCTAGGAATAACTAAGTGTTGCAAGAGACTAGGTGTCTTAATTGTCTCCCCTTTATTTCGTTGAAAAACCAAACATTCTGCCACAAATTTTTGAACATCCTCTTTTAGCCTTTCCCAAAAGAAGTATTTCTTGACCCGATGATATGTCTTCAAAAATCCTGAATGACCACCCAATAGAGACTCATGTAGTTCTGTGAGAATATTTTTTTGAGAGAATAATTCTTGCAAAGATACAATCGCTCTTTATACCAAAAAGTATCTCCCTTCCAACAAAATTTATCTAAACTACTAGGGTCACTCTGTAATTGTTGAATGAGGTTACTAGTAGCCACATCATTTTTCCACTCTTCTTTGGCTTCTCCTACCCAATATTTTTGTAATATTGAAAGGGCACATTATAAAGCTTCATCCTTCTCATCCTTCCTTGATAGTGCATATGCCACAACATTTTCCTTCCCTTTCTTATATACAATCTCAAAATTGTATCCCAACATCTTAGTAGCCCATTTTTGTTATTCTTCTAAAGACAATCTTTGTTCCAAAAAACATTTTAGGCTATCATGATATGTCTTAACTTTGAAGTGTCTACCCATTAGATAAGGCCTCCATTATTTTATTGCATGAAGAATAGCTAGCATTTCCTTCTCATAAATAGGTTTGAGTTGATTCTTCCCCTTTAATTGACATCTCTCAAAAACAATGGGCTAACCCTCCTACATGATAACTTCACCTATACCATTTCTAGAAGCATCACATTCCACAATAAATCCTTTGTGAAATCAAGAGTGGCAAGTACTAGAGTTGTGCACATAGCCTCCTTTAACATTTCAAATGTTGAATTAGAAGATTCATTTCAATGAAAAGAATCCTTCTTCAATATAGTTGTGAGGGGTGCTACTATATGACCATAATTCTTCACAAATCTATGATAGTATCCAGTCAATCCCAAGAAACTCCTCAATTTCTTAATGGTTTTGGGAATATGCCATTCCATGATCGCCTTAATTTTTTTGGGATCCACCTTTACTCCTTCATGTGAAAGTATGTGTCCCAAGTACTCCACCTCATTAAGACCAAAAGCACACTTGGATGGCTTAGCATAGAGTTGATGCTCATCGAGAACTTGGAATACTTGATGTACATGTTGCAAGTGTTCTTCTCATGTCTTGCTATAAATCAAAATATCATAAAAAAAACTAATATGAACTTCCTCAATAACTTCTTAAATATGGAATTCATCAAACTTTGAAAACTAGATGGAGCATTAGTAAGACCAAATGTCATCACCAAAAACTCATAATGACCCTCATGAGTCCTAAATGCTATCTTACAAATATCTTCTTCTTTAATTTAAATTTGGTGATAACTAGATCTAAGATTTAATTTTGTAAAATACATAGCTCCATTCAATTCATCTAGAAAATCATCAATGATTGGAATAGGAAACTTATCTTTTATGGTGTACATGTTGAGCACTCTATAGTCAAGAAACATGCATGAAGTATCATCCTTCTTCTGCACCATCGCCACTTGTGAGGAGTAAACACTTTGACTATGCTTGATAATTCCTGCCTCTGACATCTCCTCAACAATCTTTTCTATCTCACTTTTCTGTATATGTGGATATCGGTAAGGCCTAATGTTGGTGAGTTGGATCCTGGAACTAGTTGTATGGCATGATCATGATCGCTCTTAGGAGGAATTCCTTTAGGAATATCTCCAAAAACCACTGAGTGATGCTCAATTATTACTTGTAAATCTAGATGGGTAGGAGTATTAGATTGAGAGAATTCTAATGAACATAATTGGGCCACAAATCCATAAGCTCCTTTCTTGAGCAACTTTTGCATTTGATGAGAGCTAACTATTTGTGGGGACTTTTCCTACAACCCTCTTAGCTCTATTTTCTTTCCTTCTGATTGGAACCTCATAAACAATTCTTGGAAGTTCATCTCAATTGTTCCCCAGGTAGTAAGCCATTGTACTCCCAAAACAATATATGTTGCACCCATGGAGATAACATACATTGGGCTATCAAGGTGATAATCTCCCATGGATAATTTAATGTTATCACATTTTGCAGAACAACTGATGGTACTACCATTTGTAATCAAGACCTGAAATTCTAGAGCTGGATATATAAAAAAATTTAGACGAGTAGCCAACTTTTTGTTGATGAAATTGTGAGTACTACCTGAGTTGATCAACACGGTTATTTTTTGCTTCTTTAGGAATCTAGCTACCTTGAGAGTTTGAGGGGCACTAAACTCAGAGAGTGCATGATAAGAGATGATTGGTTGGGAATCATGTGACTTATCATCTAGATCCCTATCACCCTCTAATATTGGTTCCTCTTCCTCACTTGGTCCTTCAATATAAAACAATTTCTTTTTACTACATCTATGTCCTCAACTATATTTTCTATCACAATTGAAACATAACCCTTTTGCTCTCTTCTCCTCAATTTGTTGTGGAGTCAACCTAGTAGGTTGTAGTAGTGAATGTGTAGGAGATCTCCTTTCGCTAAAATTTAGATTCCCTAGTCTCTTACTAGCCAAAAAATTCTCCTCCACTTGTCTTGCCATTACTATTGCTTGCGATATGGATTGTGGTTAGAACAATCATACTTCATATTTTATGTGATCCTTTAAACTGCCTAGAAATAGTTCCTTCATATTTTCTTTTGCCACATTCTCTACTCTTAGAGAAAGGGTTTAAAATTGCTGAATATAATCCTTGAACATGCTCGTTTACTTTAATTGGGTGAGTTGGAAAAAATAGCTATCCATAAAGTTATCTCCATAATGAGTAGCAAGTTCCTCTTGAAAAATTGACCATGTGACCATACAACCCTTTTTTCTCTTCTCATCACATAACCAACGATACCAAATAAATTGATCTCGTTCTAGGTATAATGATGCCATAGCCACTTTTTGTTGACTAGGAACATGATGAATATCAAAGAACTACTCCATTTGGCATAGCCAATTGGTTGGATCCTTGCCATCAAAATTTCTCATATCCAACTTAGGTATGAATTGCCTTGGCATATGATTATTAAATGAAGGATCCTTCTTGAAACCCAAGTCAAGTCCAAGGAATTCATGTCCAACAAAAGCATTATCTTCCACTTGATAAGGTGAATCTTCACCCTTACACCACATACCTTGAATAAATGATTTCAATTCACCCATTTCTTCCATAATCTTCTTCTCTAATGATGAAATATCACCCTTGACTTTGTTTATTTCATCCTTAGGGTTAAAATCATCATTTCCTACCCACTCATTCTCTAAAGATTTCCTTGCTGTGGTAGCATTCCTTTTGCCTCTTGTTGCAAGGCCCGTCATGATGGTAGAATTTTTTTTTGCAATAAATCACACAAATGAAACTTAAATTCTTTGAAATTTTTACTGTAACTTACAAGGGTCAAGCTACCACTTAGAAAAAATCCAAGAAATTAGAAAATTTGTAGCCTTGAGAGTGAATTTGTTGGAAACCCTATTTTTTCAATAACTCACTTATTTTTTATCCAATTTCTCCAAATTTTGGACTGTAGACTCATATTTTTTTTTCAAAAATGCAATTAAAATTAGGCTCCAATTCTACAGAATGTGAGATATATTCATCTTCCAAATAAATTGTGCAAAAACCCTAATTTTGCAATAATTCTATCAAATCTGATCCAATTCATATGAAATATGGACTGTAGCTTCTTTAATATGGTCTTAAAAAACCCTTTAAAAATTAGAATTTTTTTTTCAAAAATATGGAAGATATGCATCTTCCAAAATGACCTCCAAAATTGACAAAAATGCCTTATCGTCATGGTGCCAAGATCATCACTCTAATACCACTTATAATGAAATAAATTGCACAATAGAAGAATATGATATGAAATATGTTGTAAATACTTGATAATAATGAGAATAACAAGCTACTTCGAGGGGGAAAACCTCCAACTAGCTCCAATGAGAACACAATTCACAATATGATGATGAAATAAGACTCACAACCTCCTATATATACCTATTTATGCCTAGGATACCGCCTAGGCCGACTTAGATAACCCTATATAAGCCCTAGGCTGACCTAAACAACTAAATAACAATACAATAATGATAATATGACTTAATTAGGAGTTAAGATAGCCACAAGCTGACTATTCATAATCTGATGTACTCTAATTTTAACGGAATAACAGACTTGGTGACTGGTACCAGATTTGAAATCCAGTCTACGTAGTCTATTGGTCTTATGAATCCAACATCTAGTATTTTATTTAACTCCTTGACAATTAAAGTAATTTGTGGGTGTATCTTCCACAATTTCTATTTGAAATGTTTGGTGCCGAGACGAAGAGGTAAGTGATGAATGACTAGTTCAGGGTCTCATCCAGGCATATCCACATATGACCATGCAAAGTTGACCTTTCATTATGTGAAGAATCCTATGAACTTTGGTTTCTCAGTGTCTGACAGTGATGCTACAAAGTGGATGACTTTTGGATCTTCTAGTGTACCAATGTTGACTTCTTGTAACCTTTCAACCAACATTGGGGACTTCTCTTGATTTTTTGGGAGTAGGTCCAACCTTCCATCCTTAGGTGCCTTAGAGAGGTTTTCACCCTCAGATACACCCTTTTTCTTTCTTTTCTCTATGTCTATGGGTTCCTTTCAGTTTTCACCCACAAACTTGTTTTTCTTTATTTCTTTTATTTTGCGACTAGAAGGTGGGGCTGACTCCCCATTATATGTCACCGTGTTGAGATCCACGGTGACACTAAACTTATGATCCCCACTTGGGATACTATCTCTAAGTCCCATAAAATCAGTAATAGCTTCATCATTTTTGAATTGATCTAACCTCGGTGGTCCTTGTTGGTCCCAATCGATTAATTGAAGATGAAGTACTGATATGTTATCATCCGTATCAATGAAGGTCAAGGGTGACTTACATAGGGTAAAGACAAAGGAATGGTTAGGATCCCATAATGACATGGCCATTCATATGATTAGATTGGTCAGGCTCCTGAAAGGTTTCAACTAGGTCATAGTCGCTAGAGGATTTGTCTGAACTCCATTCCCATTCTTTAGAGTCTGTCTCGGTATGCTAATTCATAGAAGTATCGATAACTTCAAAAAATTTGGTGACTTTCTTCTAAACTACAGTAGTACTAGGGCTTTCTCTTATAATAGTTTATATCCTAGCCCTGTGTTGTGCGTCCATTTTTTAACAATGACAAGTTTTGTCCTCCCTTGTTTTTGCAATCCTAGGCCATTGTGACTGTCATATACTTTTTATTTTATTATGTGGAAACCCTTACTGTATTTATCCACCGATAGGTCTACTTGTATATTGTCTTCTTCATCCTTGTATATCCATGTGGAGATATCCTTCGCGATGTATTCCTTTCCCAATTCACCCCACTTGGTGAAGTTTCTGATGGGTGATATTGAATTGTGACCTTGGGTTCCTTCTTAATGTGATGAGGTTTTCCATAATAATTTGGAGAAAATGATAGTTTCCCTACACAATAGGTTTTCAATACTATATTCTCCCACTCCATTGTTCTGGACCCAGACCTTGGTGTCGAGGAATTTTGTTGGTTTTGGCATATCTTTAGAAAGAGAATTTGGGTCCACATATAGTGATGGGGAAGGTGTGGATGGAATTTGCATATGGCTAGGCACCCAATTTCCCAGTATTCCTCTTAGATTATTACAATATCAAAATGGGTCGGGATCACCTAAAATAGTGATCTCTGCACCATTGTAAGGAAACTTCAAGCATTGATGGTATGTGGAAGGGACAACCTTCATGGAGTGAATCCATGGGCATCCAAGTAATAGGTTATATGGGAGGTCCAGATCCAAAACCTAACAAACCGTGTCCTGTAAAATAGGACCCACTCTGATGGGTAGTACTATGATGCCCTTGTAAGAGAGTTCCATGTCATTGTATCAAATTATTACAAGCCTTTTGGAATTGTCTATACAGGCCTTTGAGTATCCCATGGTAGTTACTAGTTTCAATGTACATATGTTCAAACCCACTCCACCATCTATTAGAACTCATTTGATTTTGTGTTTATTGATGTATACTTCAAGGTGCAATGGTTCATTATGGCTCAGTTTTTGTGAAGTATAGTCATGTTCAGTGAAGGATATATGGTGCACGATAGCTAAGAAACCTATCATAGCCTAAAATTGATTTACATTTAGGTCTGTAGGGACCGATGAATCTTGTAATGCCCTATCTAGGATAGACTTGTGCATAGGAGAGGTGCACAAAAAACTTGAGGATTGAGATTTGAGCGGGAGTCTTTCCTAGATGGTCGAGCAATTTATATTCATGTGTTGGTTAGTGTTTGGGAGGGTCTCCTTGCAAAGCCACCTTCATTCACCTAGTGGCAACCGCATAATTGGGATTCCTATTCTTTATGGTGATGGTAGACACATTATTATCTAATGATGCTCAGATATGGTTCACTGAGTATCTTAAGGGGTTGTCATTGAGGATATGTTGTGTGACATCACCAATCGATTCCTTATGAGGTGGATGATTTATGAATGTAGGGACATCCATCAAATTGTATGGATTATAAAATAATGATGTGGACTAAAATGTTGAATCAACAAGTTCACATCTAGAAGGCCTTCTTTTGTATATGCCCCCAGTTATTGTGTGAATAAAGGGTCCCTTGAAGATCAACTTATTTCTTTGAATTTGTTTTTTGTTTTGACTTTTTATATTTTTTTGATACAAGTTTGGGCATTCTTATCTTTTGATTTGTGGCCTTATACAAATGACATGAAAAACCCTCTTAATTATGTTTTATTTTTTATGCCATTTCCAAATTTCTAAACTTAAAACCTTGAGAACTATGAGAACTCATGCTTAGTTTAGACTAAAGTTGAACTTAGAATTTGTTCATAAGCCTGAATTGAGCTGGTACTAAGAAGGGAAACTTGCAGTATGGCATGGTAGTAAGGATATACAAGAAAATAGAAGGGAAGTGAAGAGTTTTGAAGGTAGTCGAAAAGATTGAGTTGAATTGAGTGCATTGAGCGGATAAGTGAGCCAGAATGGGAGGTGATGTCATAAGAAGAGAACCAACAACTCACCAACAAATTCTGGAGGATGCAACAATTTTACCCATTTTTACCAGGGTTGGCTAGCTCGACTACTTCTTGAAGTTAACAAAATTTAGTGATGATATTGCAAGAAGGTTTGCATCTACTGTCGATTATGATGAAGCTATGGTAAAGGGACTTTTAGTAGATGCATTTGAGTCTTCCATTGCACAAGTCACTGGGTTACCGACAACAGGGGAAGAATTTCTAGCACTAGCTGACGTAGTTGCAACTAGGGAAGAATTTTGTATATGAGGAGAGGAATTAGAATCCTCATCACAAGGTACAGAGAGAATTTCCCTCCCCTAGTTATGGGAAAATTGTGCCTCTTACATTGTCATATACATCACCTGTGATGTTAGGTAGAACCTTTTCTATATAGTTCATTTCAAGTTACTCAATCATCTCAGGCATAATAGGTTAGTGAATGTATCAAAATTTCCTTACAATTTGTTGAAACGGATGGCCTCAGAATACCAAATAAAACAAAGTGATACTTCTTTATCTCATCACTGTTTAATTACCTTACCGATAAAGAGGAGTTTAAGGATTCAATACCCATAAAGTTAAGTGGGAGAATTTTAAGGAATGCATAGACATTAACAATTTTTTGGATGCACACGTAGTACTTGAGGATGTACAACCCCAAAATGAACCTGTAGAGGAAAACCCTCACATCTCACTTGTGGCTTCACCCGCCCATAGCCAAGGTGAGCATGAGGAACCTCAAGAACTAGAATCTAGGCCACTTATAATTGAGAAAATACCTTCTTCAAGATCACAAAAATTTAAGAGTCAGAAAGGTAGTGCATCTACCTCCTCTACACCCTCTAAACCAGAAGGAAGGAATGATACTCCAAAGAAAAAGAGGGATACATCAAAATAAAAGAAGGAAGAGGATGTTCCGAAGAAGAAGAGTGTTAAGAAGGAAAGAAGAAAATTGAGGAAGAAATACTCACACCTAGATGCTCTGGTAGAATGAGAAGATAAGGTACCATGAAAGAAAATATAGAAGAGACAGA
Source organism: Sequoia sempervirens (assembly GCA_007258455.2). Taxonomy (NCBI): domain Eukaryota; kingdom Viridiplantae; phylum Streptophyta; class Pinopsida; order Cupressales; family Cupressaceae; genus Sequoia; species Sequoia sempervirens. The sequence goes on from VDFB02126520.1 coordinate 21,213, forward strand.
GGAAGAAGGAAAAAGCAAGGAACAACAACAAGATGATGTCTTGATTGTAGAAACAGACTTTGAGGTAAAGGGGGATACCCCTGGTAATGTGAATATTCCATAAAAAAGGAAAAGATATGTACCAACAACTTCTGACTCAGAATCAGAAGATATATTTACTACTAAGAAACCATATAAAGAAACCTTGTATAGTACCATTCATGGAGACTATGAAGAGGGAGGGAATGATTAGTTTGTAGATACAGAGGATTTATACATAGAAGAAAGGCATGTAAGGAAAGAACTCCAGGAGGCATTAGAAAGGATTAAACACTTGGAGGAGTTAGTGCAAAATTATGAACCAAAAGGACAAGGAAAGAGAAGCCAAAATGTAGGAGGTGGAGGAGAAACTATAGTTGTATGGCCATGACACTAAGCTATATTTATTGGCACAGTTGTTCATCACCAAGATAGGAGATAGAGTACTAGCAATGCCAGATGAGAAATCTCCTCCTATCAAAACTCCTAACTATCGTACAACCTTTTCACTTGGCCACCAATTATGGAAGGTAACTGTTGAATTTGCATAGGAAAAGGAGAAGTGGAAGAAAGAAAAGGAGGAATATGTAAAGGAATTGGAAAAGAGAGATATGGAATTGAACAGATCAACAGTCTGGTTGGAGGAGATAGGAGATAAAGCTACACAAATTGTTAGATGTAGACCTCCACCGAGAACATATGCATTGTTTTTGTAGGAGATAATCCTATGCTTTCAGTTTAGTAGTTTAATTAGCAAACATTCTGTTGGTATGAGTAGTACTTATGAGTTTCTTGAATTTTTTGTTGCTTCCACACCTAAAGAACAAGATCAGTTTTGTGAGTTTTATTTACACAATTATGTAATACCTTATGAGATTGAATGGAACCCTCTAATTTTGTGGGAGATCTTCATATCAGAGCACTTGCATCCTACTATAGGAATGAGCAAATCAAGGGTGAGATAATTAAGGAGTATGAAGAAAAAGAAAAAACAATGGATCTTCCCATAAGAAAAGAGGCTAAAGAACCTGATGCAGTCATTGAAGAATGGATGAAACTTCTTAAACATAATGGTGTGGGTAAGAAAATCATGAAACTCAGAAAGGCAGATTATGAAAGAATGTAGATGTTAGCTATGGGTATCAGACAACAGTGATATAAGCATGTATAGAATAGGTGGAATAGTTTAACACCTGAATTACAGAGGAAAGAACCACATTATGTGTTTAATTTCACTTTTATACTTCAAAGGGTACACAAATATATAGCAATTGGTGTCAACAAAGGATTTTACTGGGTATCACTCACCTTCCATCCACCTATTCTCCTCTATTCAATTCCACATTGGACTGGGGAGAAAGGTGATGAATGTGAGAAAGCACGAGTTATCAGAATGAGACAGTTTGCAGTATATCAAGATTTCTACTTGAAATAGATTCAAGGGGTTAATGCAGTCATGGACTTGAGACAAATTACTTTGCAATACAATCAGTATCCCCAATGTTTTGCTTGAGGAAAAGCAAAAGGATAGTTGGGGGGAGATGATAGGTCCAAATAATAGCTCATTTTCTTTTATTTTCATACATAGTTTGAGGCACTTTTAGATACACTTTCTAGACAATATTCCTATATTATACTATCTTTACATATCTATTATGTAGACTTGAACCCAAAATATAATGATGGAAATATGGTTATAATATATTAGTATTGGATGGTTTATATGAAGATATGTATGAAATGTTGATGGAATGCTATGTTTTGATTGTGATAGCTATCCTTGTGTATATGCTTTGCAAAATTAACTTGTTTGCAATTGAAGAGGAATTGTGGCATGCAATAGTTACAAGATGAATTCACAACAAAAGGAATGTTGGACAACAAAATAGGGGAGTTCTAGGTTAAGCTAAAAGTGATGATTGCTAATTAAAAGCACTTGATGAAGGTTGAATGTGTGTTATTATAACTAGTTAATAAACATTGAAGAAGAGGTCTTCTTCACTCATAGGATTTTGAAAAATGGTTGTATGTTTACATGCAATTCTATTTTGATAGAGTTTTAGTCCTATTAGGATTCTTTTTCCTTTTTAGTTATAGGTTGAATAAATCAATCTTAACTCTACACTCCAATATCTAGGAGTGGACTTAATGATTTCATTTGAGTTGTTGTTTTGAATGAGATTCCCTCAAGCTTGTATATAGTTGTTGGTTGAATCTGTAGTTAGTTGATTTCTTAGTTTTATGTTATCGGTTATTTTTAGTTTTAAGACATGAGAGATATTCAAAATGATTAAATACAATTTGAGAGAAGATCTTGTGTAATCTTTCATGATATGCAATGAATGAAGTTAATTTTACTAGATGCTTGGAATCAATTAGTTAGATTTGAGTTCAGTTAAAGTGAGAACAACTACTTGAGCAGGCCACTCAAGGTACTATTCCTCACTTCATTTTCAGTTGTTTATTTCTGTTAGTAGTTTCTTTTCATTTAGCATTACTTCATGAACTATATGCAAGTTAATTATAAATTCATATCTTGCTTGTTGTTAATGAATGCTCATGAATATGCATGCAATGGTTAACTAGTAACACTTCAAAGGTCAAGTTAGCTGAATCATTAGTTTTTATTAGTTTTTAGTTGGCATAGTACCATTTTATTGGTAATAGTTCAGTAACAGTCTAAGTTGGAGGTGCTCGTAGCAACTAGTTCTAGTTTACGTTTTTTATTGTTTTGCAATTCTATGAATTTTAATCAACTAGAATACCTTGAATAGGGTAGCTTAGGTAGCTTTGAGCCTATGAAGGCATATGTAATGCTGCACCATCACAAGCTCACAAACCTTGGGTTGATAATTTAATGTAGTCTTAAGCAATGTAGAGTGGACTATTCAGTCAGATAAACCTTTGAATTGTGTTGGTTCTACAAGTTTACAATACATTAGTGTGGACTCTACATATACCAAAAAGGGATCAAGTCCTCATCAATTATGTATTTACATTTTGATTAGTGGATGTGATTTATACTTGTGGTCATGTGTCTGAAGGGTTTTTCTTCAAAATTTTGTTGGGTGTACTAGAAAGAGTAGCTTTGTGGGCTACAACCGTGGTGTGGGTTGGTGCTGCAATGGTGGATTTACAGGTAAATGGGTTTGCCATGGATTTGGTGAGTGAAGGTGTAATGTTCCTAGTGGATGTTGTATGTGTTGCCTTAATAGGTAGTGTTCCTATATTCCACTGTGATGTGGGGGTGCAACAATAGGTGCTAATGGTGGTGTTCCACTTATAGTGCCCAACCCTGTTGATGCTATGTTTGGTACTTCCTCAACAATCGTGGGCACATCAAAGTAAGAGGGGACCTTAGCTCCATGTTGTGCCAAAGATAAGAAGTATTTATTTGGCTCTACTTTGACCATTTCATCAATAATATTAAAAATCCTAAGATCTTGAGATGTGATATCAACTTCTTCTTGTGTAAGATCATCATCTATTCCCTATAGAGTGTAGTCTCCATAAGGGCTAGGATCCTGATTTTGTGTGTTCCTTTGAGCACTAGAGTTTTTGCCAAATTTCATCTCACTAGTGGGATTGTACAGTGGGTGAGAATATGAATCCATCTTTTTCCTTTTGATTTGGGATCATGTAACAACCATAAAAGTGATGTTTGTTTTGAAGTTTGCCTTTTCCTAATTTATTTGATATTTTGTTTTCTATGAAACTTTTGGGTATGAATGTACCTACGATGAGTCTACTTTATGTTTTTGGTACTTTTCTATTTTCGGAAAAATAATGAATGTGCAAGACTAGAATGAGACTATATTTTTGTGAATCTTTTGGTTTTTTGGAAATGATGCAAGATTATTTTTTTGTGATTTTTTCCTTGAATTTTTTTGACTAAATGCAAAAGCCTTTGGTGTTACCTTGACTTATAATCTTAAAAAGTGACAATATTTTGGTAAGTTTCCTAGTTGTGAAGACTATCGTGACCCTGTGTAAAAATTCTAAAACCTCCAAGTGGAATGATGTATGGTTTTTTGATAAAAATAGATTCCTCAACTAGGCTAATGAGTTGGGTCCCTATTTTTTCTCAAAGAAGATTGTAAAAAGTGTTTTGAAAATTAGACTTATGAGTTGCAATCCAAATTTTGTTTGATGACAAAGACATAAATGCGAGGTTTTCGAGATCTTTCCAAATGACCAATCTAGACTATGACCTAAATTGCTTACAAATTTTCAAATTTCTAGGATTTTAATGACAAGGTGTTCTAAGTACTTTATAAAAAATGATGCTAAATGATGAAGTTATCTAAACCTAAGAAATCTAAAAATGCTAAAGATGTTGAAAAGTGCAAGAAACAATGACTAATTTTCTTTTGAATTTTTGGGTAAAAAAGTTTGATTTTTTGAAATTTGTGATTTTTTACTATGTTTTTCCTTCGAAGAAAATGTGGTATTCTAAACCACAGATGCGGTGTTTCCAAATTTTGTGACTACGGTGTGATAGAGTATGATTGCAGCGCAATCAGTCATAGATCGTTGCAGATTTCCTCACTTGCATCACACACAATTGCAGTTTAATTTTTTTTTGTTCTAAGGGAAATATCTACTGACAGAGCTCAAGTGTATTACCCAATGGTTGTGTCACACTATTCTGTAACATATATACTCAATTGCGGTGCATAGGCCAATGTTGCAGTGCAATATTTTGAGCAAACAAAACATACTTTAGGAATCCTAATCTTTTTAATTTTTTAAATTTTTCAAAGTGTGGATCAATGATACAAACACAAAAAACAATCAATTTGAGAAGTGATTAATAAATTTTAACTGACACAATAGTAAAGGGGGATATTGTGCAAGATTTCTTCCATAAAGCTCACTTGTCCAATTCAAACAAGATATCAGTCAATTACAACCTAGTTTGGAGTAAAGGTACGTTTCTTCTCAGTAGGCTTACCTTACCCTTGAAAGAGTGATGTAATCCATTTCTAATAGAGGGGTCGAATAGGACATACCAAGGTCATGTACCACCTTGATACTCTTGGGTTTTGCAAGAGAATGAACTCTTAAGCATTACACCTCAACAATAGACTGGATGTGATAAGTAACTTCTGGGAACAGTGCTATTCCCATGTACTACTATGATGAAATGTTTCAGAAAACTTGGATTGACCTCTAAATAAAAGGTTTTTATGACTTAGTGAACACTAGAGGTATACTTAATATGTGAGACACTAAAGTCTCTAATCAACCTTTGAGCAGCCCATACATTTGCCCTAAATTTGACATGCAAGGTATAACGTCCCCAAATACATGCTACTTAATTTTTTTTTCATATGCTTTATATAGCCCGCATGAACATGTGCTTTTAGGGTCATAGTAAGTTCTCCATTGCGGGATGTGTCTCGAAGCAGGCCCCTCTACTAGAAAAATTGAAAATTGAGTGTCTTGATATTTCTCTCCACCGAGGAATATTGAATGATGCAAGGGGAGAGGATACATATACAAGACACCTCTTCATGCAAGTGCACCAATCATGGAAATTAATTTCCTTTTAAATCCCAAACAAGATGAAGTTTATTTGTTCTTTTTAACACCCAAAGAAAAATGGCATGTTCTGGCACACTACAAATTTTAACCAAGAAAGCAATGGTTATTTGTTGTTGTTCTTTTTAGATACACCAAAACAAAAGTTTGAGACATTCATGTCAAATTTTAAACACCAAAAATAAATATGAGTGCTCTTTTTATAGCCCAAATTCAAAATGTGAGAGCTAATCCTCTAACTTTCCACAAGCTGCAAACAATAATATTAGTAACCCAAAAAAATTATCCTACTATTGAAAAGAACATACATGAAAAGAAAATAGTCATCATACCACCTTTCTATTTACATCAACAGTTGATTGCAATGTTGGGAAACGTGATTGCATTGCATTGAATATGATTTAGTAAGTGTCAACTATGGTGCACTGCCAAATGATTGCGACGGATTGTGAGGCGACTACGATGGACTATCAAGTGAATGCGACTTACAAAAAATGTGATGTCACTCTGTCAGAAACTTGCAACATAGAAACAAAAAACAATAGCAAATGCAACACGATAATCTTCACATGCGGTACTATTTTTAGTGACTATGTCATACGAAATTGTGACTACGGTGTTTAGTCATGCGTTTGTGTCATAAAAATCTATGAATATGTACAAATTTTAAAAATCACACTTGTTCATGTCGGTTCACCATTTGTAAGATAAGAAAAATGAGGTTTGAATTAACATTAAGCATGAATCTATTCAAAGAAACCACTAATCTATGAATTCAATGCTTAAACTCAAATTAAATCTTTCAATGAAGAATGAAAGAAACATAGAAATGTAAACAAATGATACAAATTCACCTTCCTTTCTATGCTATTTTTGAATCACCTCCATTGTCTCTCTTCATTTGTCTCCTTGAATGTTGCTTTCAAATTTTTAGGTGCTTCTTTGCTTCAAGCTCAAGAATATTGTTGAATGATGAAGGATGCTAAATATCGATAATTTGTGGTTAGCCAAAAATGTGAGAAGAAGGCTTCTTTTATAGAAATGCTTATTTCAAATGAACGATCTAGATGTAAAGAACAAAGATCAAGATCAATGACCAATGTTTGTTGAGAGGAAACAAATTGAGTAGTTAACTAACCTGATTAATCCAATCAAGGGAATTGATTGGATAATCAATGGAAATTTGATATATTATTTAGTGGGATTGGAATAATCAATGGAAATGGATATATTAATTAGTGGGATTCGAATAATTGGTGGAAATGGTTGATCAATCAACAAATTAGATTGAATAAACAGTGGATGTGATTTGATCAATCAAAATGTATGAGGATAATTAATTAATTAATCTTTGAGAGGAATGTGCAAACAAAGATTGAATTAATAAACAAAAGTTTATTTATTAATAAATCATGTTGAGTGAATATTGGAGAATTAAATAATAAAGTTAATTATTTAACTTGGAAGAGGGAAAGTAGATTAATTAAATAATTAATGATAACTATTTAATCAAATTAGAAGAATAAGTAATGTTAGAGACATAATTAAATAATTAATGTTTATTTAATTAATCAGGAGTAATAAGGTTAAATTAAGACTATTAAATAAATATGATTTATTTAATTAATTGGGAGAATAATGTTAAATTAGGAGATTATTAAATAAATATGATTTATTTAATTAGTCAAAAATGATGATTGAGGATGAATTAATTAAAAAATGTTAAATTACTTAATTAATAGTGGAATATGAGATGATAATACTTAAATAATAATGTATTATTTAATCATTTAGGGGAAGAAGGGTGAAATTTAGTCAAAAAGTGTTGTTTGTAGGCCAGGACAATTTAGGGTATCTATAGGTAGTACAAACAACTTCATAGAAAGAAGATTGACTAATGATCTCAATTGTTTAATATTTAAAACATTTAATTTCTAGGTCATGATAAATAATGGGAACCAACTACCTTGTAGAGGTAAATTCCATCATATAAAACTCTCAATGGATGACTATCAACTAGATTTAGAAATATTTTCCATCTTGATTGGTTGAGTAGATGTAGTTTTGGGTGTGGAATGGATTAAACAACTGGGAACAGTGTCCTTTAATTTTTAATAACTATTAATGGTTTTCAATACAAATATACAAAATTATAAATTTAAAATGAAATCACCACCAATATAAATAATTGGCTCTCATAAGATGGAGAAATTAATTAAAAGGGATATTATGGCATATTGGAAAAACTATAGTTTTAGAAACACAAGAAGTGAAAAAGAAAGACCCTCTAGGGTTTTAAGAGATCATTCAACACCATCAACATGTTTTTCAAGAACCCAAGGGTCTACCTCTAGTTGAATACCATGATCATTCAATTAAATTAATACTAAGAAGTATTTCTCCTCACATTAGACCTTATCACTATCCATATGAACATATTAGAAATTAAAAAAATAGTCAAGAAAATGTTGGATTCAGTCATTTTCCATCCCAACAAAAGTGCCTATTCATCTACAATGTTTATGGTTAAAAATGACGAGTTCATGAAGAATATGTCTAGGTTACACGTATCTCAACAAGATCACTTTCAATGATAAGTTTCCTATTCATGTATCGATGAATATAATGATGCATATCTTTAGTGTTAGATTTGGGCTCAGGTAATCACCAAATTCAACTAAAGGAGGGGGATATACATAGACTACCTTTAGAACACACAAGGGTCAATATGGATTTTTAGTTATGTCATTTAGTTTGACTAATTCTCTATCAAATTTTCAAATCCTTGTAAATTAGTGTTCCACCTACTTATTCAAAAAAATATGTTGGTATTATTTGATGACACCCTCATCTATAGTAAAACAAGGGACAAACATTTTCAACGTGTAGATCTAGAATAAATAGATCTTTGGGGTGAAATAAGTAGAATACATTGGGCATGTGCTATCAAATGAATGTGGATCAAAAGAATATTGAAATACTAAAAGAGTGGTCAAAATCTAAAAATATCAAAGGTTTGATAAGATTCTTGGATCTAATAGGATATTATAGGATTTTTTTTCCAATTATTCTTGCATGGAAGAACCAACATTGTTGAAGAATGATTCTTTTTCATCATTAGAGAAAGCCAATAGAAAATTTTAATAGTTAAAATAATCTCTTACTTCCATTCCTATGTTAACTACCATAGACTTGTATAAGACATTTGTAGTAGAATGTAATGCTTTTGGAAATGACATTGGAGTAGTACTAATACAAGAAGAACATCTCTTGGAATTTGAGATTAAAAATCTCAAAGGAAAGAACTTGAGAAGACCTTCGTATGAGAGACATATTAGCTATATATACTGCTATCAAATGATGACACCAACATCTAATGGGAAGATATTTTAAAGTCAAAATCGATCAGATAGTCTAAAATATTTTTTGGAGCAATATTTGTCTTCAAAGGAGCAATAAAAATGGGTCACAAAGATTCTAGGGTATGACTATGAAATTATTTCAAAAAGGTAAGGATAATATTGTAAATGATGCCCTTTCTTGACATAAAAAATAGGAAGTAAAAAGTTATGCCATTTATTTATTAAAACTTGAATGACTTCAAAATATTTGATGGACCCCCTAGGTTGGTGCAAGAA